>JAECUM010051780.1:0-25264 GCA_016617855.1 Megalonaias nervosa | reverse complement strand
ATTAGCACAGGAAGGTATGTGATTGGCCTAAAAGTCATTGAAAGATGACAACAAAGGCAAATTTCAATGCACAATATGTAAAAAGATGTCAAAGGAAAATGAGAAGAACATATTCTGCATGTTGGCTCTGACTGAGTTGGACTGGGATCATGTTCTTTCTAATTCTAGCCAACGAGTACTAATTAGAGGAGGAAATAATTACTATGGACTGAGGACTAGGAATCCTTGAAAAGGAAAGTGATGCAGTAGTAACAGGTACTGTATCACTGCTACTAAACAGCCTTATTCTGACTGCATTTGCATTCTTGTGATATACATTAAATGTTAAAGAAAATAGCCAAAACAAACAAAACTTTTCAAGGCAATACCTACCCTAACACCCATGACAACAATGGGTATAAAGTAACAGGAATACAGCTTAACTAGTAAAATTGAACAAAATCACAAATGGGGACAGTTATACATTTAAATGAACACTAGACCTGGGGAGAAAGGTCAACTGCAAGAATGAAACAGCTATGACTTAATGAAAATATGGCAAAAGACACCTGAATAAGAAAAACTCTTGAGCATCCTTAGATGGGTATTATACCACATGTATTCTGAGGAAAAGAAGGAAGATATTCTGAATGATTGAAGTGATTAAGCCTCACAATGGAGGTGTCTTTATTTTTGTTCTAGATCTCCAAATACAAACTAAAGATAGCAAAGTAATAATAGCCTGTAATAGATCATTTAATTTTAGTGCTATTCAAATGTGGTTTCAGGCATTTAGCCAATTAATCATTATCATTGCCAACTACAATGGAAGGTATTGGCTTTCTCATAATGGCTTGGAAATGGATAGTAAATGGCACATATTGTGTCTTTTTCAGGGTTTATAAAATGGTATAATGTAATGTAAATTTTGAAGAAATTATTAACCTCCCTTTAAGAATATTATATGTCTGCCACCATCAACACCTGTGCATTTATCATGAAAATTGACACATTTTCAATTGTAATTCATTCAAAACATTTGATGACTGACTGATGTAGAAAGGATTACCTACCAACAGGAGGAAGATGCCACTTTGAATCCTGAATAGAAATATCGACAGCCAAGCCAGGCACTTGGTTCTCATTCACGGGATTGGTATACCCTGAGAAATCATAAATATAATGTCAAATCAAATAAAGCCCTATCATTTCATAAACTGACAACAACAATCAATTCCTCAAATTTAGCTAGGACATTAGCGTGAAATCTACTGTGTTGAAACTATAAAAAGCAGAATGAAATAGCAATTGTGTAGTAATGAAAGTATTCAATTATACATACCTGCCATATTCCCTGAAAGAGTTTGGGATTTTTCTTGAGACTTAAAAGGCATGTTTTGAGGTCCCATGGGGGGCAGTGTGCATGACCCAAAAAAGTGATAACATCCAATTGAGAATAGATAACTTTTCGTATAAACCTATAGAGAAAGACTGGCAATTCAAAACTGAATTAAAGAAAATAATTTGCCCATCTTGCTCAAAGCATTTTATACACTTAAAAGGAAAAATTATTTGGTGGACTTAATACTGTCAAATATTATCACAACACACATACACATAAGTGCGAACACTCACATAAACACAACCACACTGACATTAAATAAAACCATACAAGTTTCTGTCTTTAAAATCCATTAGATGGCACAATAGAAGCTTAATTAGATGCAGTCCTTGCTACTCTCAATTGTTCAATGGGGGGGAGGGCTTGAAGGTAATACAAGTGTTCATCACTACATTCACTAGACTGGATGGTACTGGTGTTCAAACATCTTTGCTGGATTCCCTGGTAAGAACAGTTATTCTTAAAGACCATAATGTTATCAACTAGTCTGATCACAAGATATGTTTGTCTCTACAGAAAAATTAATATACATCACATCTGGGACTGATTATTTCATTGGGGGATAGGAAGCATAATATTTTCAAGTTTAATGGAGGCTTTACATGTAATACAGCAGTAATAAATGCCTCTGTCCAGTACGGTCACTCACATTTTATCAACACAAATCAACTGTGCAAACATGAGCGTGTGCTTATTGTCTTTCAATCAATCTATTTCACTGTAAAATGTCAGTTAACTGTATTTGAATAAAATTAAGATAAGGAATAATAATAAAGAGAACTAATCTGAATGTTCATTTCATTGAGTCAATTATGTTACATACAGGTTTGACAGATGTTGTACACTTCAGAGTGACCTATGTCAATATGTTGTTTGCAGTATGTTCAAAGAATTAAATTCTCCCCCTTGCTGCTGCGTTTCACAAATAAAAAAACTAGTTAATCAGGAGTTCTGAAATTTATTTTTGCTTGCCTTGCTGACAGCTTATTGCTTCCTGAATTGCCTTTAAAAATAAATCCTACTTGAACACTATTATGACAACTAAAATAATCATGATTTGTGTTTTATATATGGAGTAAAATCTGACATCAAAGAAATGCAGCTGCTGTTCACAAACTTGCTAATAATCATTAATACAGATGGTTTAAACATTCTCATTCAAGGTAATGATGAGTAATAACTTCTGTTCTTCAACACACATTTAGCATTTCTTTGATTTACCTATAACTTAAAATGAAACAGACTGTTCCACTTCATGAATGTACTAGCTACTGTCAGCAAATTAAATGTGAAATGGTGGTTATTTATACCTGATTTTAACTGTCACAATTTAAATGCCCCAAGGATAGTTTTCCATCAGCTCTAATCAGCACTGTTTGCCCTTTATACATACTACATGTTATGGCTATATATTGAAGTGGTGGGATTTATTTACTTTTTTTCTTCTGAAGATTACTGAAAATCACGTTGTTCAAAACACAACTGCATCAGGGGGTATGGGAGTAAAAATCATGTTTTTAGTGTGCCACATTGTATTATGGCAGGCATGTAAAAAATATTACATTCTGAAGCAACAGTTTAAGTATCATCAATATTCTCAGAAACAATATTCACCTTGCAAACTGCATCTGATAACCCATCTTGTGACCTTTTCCTTACTACTAAATTTTGAGCTAGGGACATGATTACTAAAAAATAAGGTGTGGACCTGGGTAAAGTGTCATCAAAATATCTGTAGCAGTTAAAAAGTGACAGCCTGGTCAGTGTACCTAGAAAAAGGAATGTACAGTAATGAATAGTCATGGACAGTGATGCCAGTATGCACTGAAACCAACTATAATCAATAAAAAAGAGACCCAAGTATCCCTGAGATCATTCACCTGGCTGATCTGCTCAACAGACAGAGCAAAAGAAACTGGACACAAAAATATGGATCAGTAGGATGCTGTCAAAATTTCTTCGAAATCCTGTTGAAACAACTGTTTTAAGGTTTCTCCAGTATTTTATACCTTCATCCATTTTTGATAACTCATAATCATCATCATCTGTCCAATAAAGGCCTTTGTTTCAAGACAGCAGCACAAGTTAATACAGTATTCTACAGTCCAATGTAATTTAAAGACAGAAACTTATTTGGAAGCATATTAAGTGCTTCAAAGAAATGTATTTTATTTTCTTTTATTCACATTAGAATTTTCAGTCACTTTCTACAGGGCTATACAAGTATGTAACTTTATCTCAGTTTTATGTTGTCTATTTGGGTCATGCACAATGCCCCTGCCCCTGCCCCTCCATGTCTGATGTCAGATTGGCATCTTTGAAACAAATCTGAATGTCTTGATACCAGGATTTCAAATTGGCAAAGTTCTGTTGAGGGGTTCTTAAGTGATTTTAAAAATGTTTTACTTTAAAAAAATGGCACCCATATTAGTGGATCAACATCATTGGAACAAATCTGAAAAGACTTCAAATTCTGTTCAGTGCTTTATGAGAAGATATTTAATGGATTTTTCTGTTTCTAGTAATGGTGGCCGTATCTGATGGTGGATGGCACTATTTCAAGAAACTTTAAGGAACTTTATGACAGGATATGGATTATGAATTGAAGGATAACTTTTTATTGCTCATCAGGTTTATGAATAACAAGGGTGTAATCTGTATCAAAATATATTCATTGATGTTTCTAATATTTATTGAGTTTATTTTGTAATATAATGCATATTTTATGATATCCTGACATTATTAAAAGAACTGTTGGTTAAATCAAGGATACTGGTATCTTCTTTTTCTGTTATTATTATTATTATTATTATTATTATTAAAAGAAAAGTGCGAAGGAAAAAAAGGTGTATTCTGTTTAAACTGACTGCCTTGTCAATAAAACTATTTGTCTAACTCCTATCTTCATTCTGTTATCCACTTATTGATATCAGACACCTTAATTACAAACATACTCTGTCATTCATCCAGCATGCATAATTGACGCTGTTGTTGTTGTTGTAGGGTTTAACGCCATTTTTCAGCATAAGATAGGCTATACATGGCGGCCAGTATTAATGGTAGAGGATGAACCCTGGAAAACCCTGGGAAGAACCATTGACCCACGAGAAACTACTGGCAGGCTTTCTCATGTACCCACGTTAGCTGAGCCTGAGACTCGAACTCTCGCAGACATAGGTGAGATGGCAGTGATCCAGAACAGTGAGCACTTTAGACCACTCGGCCACTCGGGGCCCCTAATTGACAATGTATTTACACAATGGTTACTTCAACTTCACATCATGCTAAGTTACCCCTGAATATCAGAGAACATAAATTAGTAATCAAGTAAGTTACTGAATAGGTAGGTTATCATTCAATGACAAAACAACCCCCCCCCAAAAAAAACAGGAAGACTTTTCAATTAGATGTAGGGTGCCTGAGTGGTCTAAAGCGCTCTCCGTTACGGATCACTGCCATCTCACCTCTGTCTGCGTGGGTTCAAGTCTAGGATTCAGCGAATGTGGATATGTGAAAAAGCTTGCCAGTAGCTTCTTGTGGGTCGGTGGTTTTTTCCGGGGATTTCCCGGTTTCTTCCTCCACCATTAATACTGGCCGCCATGTATCGCCTATCGTGTGCTGAAAAATGGCGTTAAGCCCCACAACAGCAACAACAACAATTAGAAAATTGTGAAAAGATAAACTCTAACTGACCGTATTTATTGAAATTTTTTAAAATAATCTACTTTATTTATGTCCCCACCATTTGGCCTGAATACTTCACACTTCTAACTTGCAAAACCAATGCTTCATCCCCAAATCATTTCACCATACAATTTCAATCACCACCAGTCAGAACTTAATGCAGCTTATTTGCTGCATGACAAAGAGGAAGTATTGTCAAAGCAACACAGAAACTTTGTGCAAAAGTGATAATTAATTGTACTGTAAAAGAGTGATGCCTGAGAACTCCCACAAATTAGTTGAAAGTCACATATAAGAAATTTACTCAGCACAGTATAAAATTTAAATTTTTATTTAACAGTTTACACATAAAGTGCTTCTGCAACATTAGTCGTGCCAGCCAGACAATGTATCATAGCGCTTGTCCTGACATTTGTATTTTGGGTACGCAACTATTTACAAATCTGGATTCTTCAGAAAGGCTGTTAAACTAATTTGATTGATATATTGTGCCCTAGAACAAGCAATATGTCATAGTTTGAACCATGCATCAATGAAGGTTTACAAATGCATTTTTAAAATACGGGCTACCTAGAAAACCCACAATGGCTTTTTCATATTGTGGTTCCTCTTCAGATGATGATTTTGTTCACCAAATACTGGCTGATGATAGTTATGAAAATAATTTTTAAAATTACGAAGTATATCAGATTATTGGACATGGGAAAGTAGTAATAGAGATACTAATGGGTGATTTTGAGCCTGAAAATGGTCTTAAATACGTGTCTGATGTACATGGTGGATGGACAAAAATACACAGTATGCCAGTCAATCACCCTTTCAGCAAATGTAAAAGAAGCAGAATACCAAGCCAAATTAAACTACAGACAATTTAAAAGCAGAAAGCAATTTTCATTTCTTCTTTTCAAATAATATAGCCCTGCTACAAAACTATATATCCCCATCAGGGTGAAGATAATCTAAATAAACAAGAATGGAAAAAATGAAACTCAGAAGTAAAGATATTTATTTGATCTAAGTACCTTTGTCTGGCGGTTAAAGTGAGACATGCATCTAATCAAATGGAGCAGCCTTAAATGGCCAAAAAATGTTGAATAAAAATCAATGACGACAGGTAGTCTGTTTGAAAGTATTTTATCTTGTCATGGATGAGAGTGGCATATAAATAGATTCTCAGTATATGTCTGTCTGTAAACTGCATACCTACCGCTGACAGGCCTTTTAAATATGGAAAGACCATCAAGTTCATGTGTGCATCAATAATCTATTGTATAGTAAGCTGTGTATCATGAATCATTTCACACCTAATGATAGACAATCAGGATTTTGCACAGATCATTCACGTGAAACTGTTCTTGCTAGTATGATTGAAAAACGGTTCAAAGCTTTAGCTAATAAAAATCTAGTGAGAGTTGTACTGGTTGATTTTAGGAAAGGTTTTGATCCAGTTGATCATAATATTTTACTTTAAAAATTACAACTTTACAATTGGTTCATTTTTCAAGTCTATGCCTTTGCAGGTGAAATTATAAAATTGGTGTACTGAAAGTAACTGAATCCCTTACCTTTCTTGCGACAGCATCTCACACTTTTCCTGTGATTAATTAATCTGAAAGCTGTAGTGAAGATCTCTTTGCCTGGCTGGCTTTCATCTTCTGCCCTCTTGCCCAAAATCTCATGGATCTTTTTCAGGACAAAGGTTTTTCCATTTGTCCTACAGTAATTCTGTAATATTTTGAACCTGGAAAAAGGTAAAGTAACTTTATTTTCTGAAAGCATTTAAGAAACAATAATCAAAGGTGTTGATTAGATTACATGAATGGTGTAAAACCTCTAGTCAAATGCATTAAAGCATTTACCTTTACCTTGAGCTTTACCTGTCCATGTGGGTATTGATGAGAATGAGCAGAACTCAATACAGATGATTAATGTTGGTGTGAGACCCTCTAAGAAACCAATTTTTTTTAAAAATAGTAGAATATGTTTCTTTGAAAATACATTACCCAATCATAATACCTTAGGAGTACTACCACTACCTCACAAATCTAGCCCTCCCAGATACTACTATTAGCTAAAGGGAGCTAAAAGTTGTCTGTCAACCCATGTAGTGGTCGAGTAGACTGATCTCCCCTTACCTATAAGACTTGGAAGCAATGAGTAAGAATATACCAGTTACTACTGGAGCGAAAGGCATGCACCCAAAGGACACAACTGCGGGGGAGGGTGGGAAGGTGTATGTATATTATGGCTGAGTAAGTATTTTATTAAAGAAAATTGGTTTCTTCTTTGAATACATTACCCAGTCATAATACCTTAGGAAAATAGGTAAGAGGTGGAGGGAGATAAATCCCCTTACCCCAGAGATACCATCTCCGGTCCCCTAAGGTATTGAGACTGCTTCAGGGTAACGTGACTGGAAGGGACTCCATTTGTCGGGGCGTGGCTTCAAAAGGGGAAAAAAGTTTTCCTGCAAATCCAGTGAAGCCACATCTTTAAGAAGCTGTCCATCGACCTGGAAGTGTGAGCTGCAGAGATAGGTCATACCAGATCAAATTTGGCCCTTTGAGATAAGAGATATCGGAAAAGCTAGAGAATGTGGACTCTGATCTCCATCCCACAGCCTGGATGATGTCGGTTAGAGAACTGTTTCGTTTTAATGCTGGGCTGATGGCAGGATGAGATAGTTTGAGCTGATATATCATTTTGTCCTGATTTCTGAGGTAGAAAAAGGTGCGATCTCCCTTGACACACCTGCTCTGTTCGATTAAGGTAGCACTTCAAAGATCTGACTGGGTCTTGTAAGTCGCCTTCAGTTGATGTATCCAGGAAAGACAGGTCTCACAACAAAAGACTGGTTACCCATGGATGATGGTTCTTGGTGATGAACGAGGAAGCCGTCATAAGTAAGACTGACCAATCTTGTCGGAACTGCAGGTTACTGAGATCTGCAGACAGGGCCCGTATTTCACTAATTCTTCCTGCTGTCACTAAGGCCAAGAAGAAGCAGGTCTTGTAGGAAAGTTGCGCCAGAGATGCCCATGCAACTGGTTCAAAGGGGGTCTTTTTCAGCCAGGTTAATATCCACGATAGGTTCCACTTGGGGCAGAGGGTTAACATTCTAGGACGTGTATACTCAAAGTTTGCAACTAAATTGGACAAGTCCTTGTTTTGTCTGATATCTTTGTGCCATGATGTCAAAAGGTGTCAGCTACCATGGAGCAGTAGCCTTTGATCATACTCGGAGCTAATTTTCTTTCTTCAAACAGCCAGAGGAAGAAATAGCTACCTGCAGTATTTATGACTGGAGAGGTAAAATATGTTCATTTGTGCACCACTGTGTGAAAATGTGCCATTTGCCTTCATATGCTTTTGGAATGGAGGGCCGTCATGCTTTAGCAATTCTCTCCATGACTGGTTGTGAGAACTGTTTAAGTCTGAGGGCCCTTTGACATGATCCAGACCTGCAGGTTCAAGAACTCCAGAAAGGGATGAAACAACTGCCATCATGGTTATTTGAGTAGACGAGAGAAGACCTGAATGTTCTGCGGGATTTCTGATGCACGATTGATGTGGTCATTGATCCTTGACTTCTCCCATCGGAGTGGTGTAATGAGGATGAGGCAACAGGCTGATTCCTTTGCTTACTGTATCACTTTTAGAATCAGCGGTGTTGCAGGGTAGGTGTATGCATTCAGGTTCTTCCAGTCCAAGGACAGAGCATCAACTGCCCATGCTTTTGGATCCAGGACGGGAGAGACAAAGGTTGGGAGTTTGGTATTACACCTTGTCGCAAATAGGTCCACCAATGGTCAGTCCAATCTGGTACAGATCTTGACCAAAACCAAGGGATGAAGGGACTATTCTGTCTGAATCAGTTGACTGTTGACAAAAAGTCAGCTTAAACGCTGAGGCATCCTGGTATGTGACAAACATGTATGTGGATTTGTTGTTGACCGCACCAGTTTAGAAAGTCCCACACCATGGCGCAAAGGTCTGAGAGGTGCTTCTGCTACCAGCGACAAGCTTTCACAACGGCCATCATTTCCAGAAGATTAATGTGCGGAAGTAATTCATGGGAAGACATTGCTGCCATCCCAAAATGATGGTACGAGGTGGGCTCCCCAACCCTCCATAATCTCAGGCATTGGTAAGTGTGAGGTACACCTGTCATAAGCCAAGAAAGATTGCTCCAAGGCTGCAGATGTTGTTTCATTTGTGAGCAGATGGTTAGAGGCTGGTAAAGTGAGCAAACTTTGGGTCTCCATTGAGACAAAAGAAGCATTTGTAATGGACACATAAAATGGCGACCTAGGTCCACTGCTGCATTGAATAAACCAAGGAGATGAAGGAATTCCTGTGCTGATAGGGTTCTCCTTAAGAGTAAAGAAGCCACCATGTTGTGGATTTTCAATGCCTGATCCTGAGGGAGACAAACCACATTTTTCTGTGTACTGAACTCCATACCTAGAAGAATAAAATGTTGGGAGGGTACTAGGTCGGATTTGGCCTCATTTACAAGAAAACCCAGATTGGTAAGTGATGTGACAAGGGTTATCATGTATTCATGTAAAATAGAACTCACCTGATGTTTTTGAAGGATGTCATCCAGGTAACTTGATGTTGCTGCCATAGAAATTGTCAGGACAGGCGCCATGACTTGATTCATGAGACAAGTGAAAACCCAGGGGCTGATATTGAGACTGAATGGTAGGGCCCTGAATTGATATATCATGTCATTGGAGGCAGACCGCAGGAACTTCCTGGAAGCCTGATGAATAGGGACATGGAGGTAAGAGTCTTTTAAGTCCACACTGATGGCAAAGTCTCCCTCTTGGATGGTATTTAGAATGTGATGTGGTGTTTCCAAGGAGCAAGAATGAAGCAATTGAGGGTACTGAGGTTGATGATAGGGCACAGAGTACCATTTGCCATTGGAAGCAAGAAAAGTCTGGAATCGAATCCTGGAGAGAGAGTGTTTCGAACAAGTCCTACCACCCCTTTCCAAAGGAGATTGTCTATTTCCAGCTGTAATGTGCTGGCTTTGAGTTAATCCGATGGGATGTTGGTGAATGTAGGAACTCAGGACAGAGGTGGAGGAGTGTGAAACATGATGCAGAGTCCCTCGTGAACCACTTACTGAGTCCATGTATTGTTGTGGCAAATTTTGTCCCATTTGGCAGTGAAGAAAAGAAGTCTTCTTCCTACCAGGATGTCTGGAAAGGCCAGATTGGAGACAGCTTCATATTTGAGGGGGTGGAGGCTATCAAGGGGAGAAATGCTGAGTCAAACAAAAGGCTCCCTTCTCTGTTTTATTAGTTTTGGTTTGTGATAGCTGTAACTTACACTGAATGGATCTCTGGTAGGACTGTTTTCCAGAGGTTTGTGTCCTGTGGGTGGCTCTTGGATCCCTCTCCTGATTTCCCATGTTACCCCTGTAATTGCGCTGTGGTGGCGGATTAGGAGAAATTTGTTTCTTTGGTGGCCTGTTTATGAACCTCTCCAATCTGGCCATTAAACAAAAGGTTGGACAATAAAGGTTGTGTGTGCAGTCTGGCTTTATGGTGGTCCTTTAGGAAGGTGGAGGTTGTGAGTACAGAGTCTCATTCAGCCAAATGTAGACCCCGGTCGAGTCATACCAAAGACTCACAAAAATGGTACTAACAGCTGCCTCGCTTGGCGCTCAGCATTAAGAGGTTAGTGTTAGGACTGGTCGGCCTGGTGTCAGGATAATGTGACTGGGTGGGACATCATGCTACATGTCTGCGGCATGATGCCCCAGTGCTAGACATCACTATAAACTGCCACACTGCAGACATTGTAGCGATATGACTGAAAAATTGTTAAAGCTACGTTAAAAATCATAATCACATCACACATCACATCACACCAAATGTAGACTGGTAGCAGCAGTGATGGCACTGGTCAAAGTGTGTTGTGCCATCCTATTTGAAACATGGGCATAATACCAACTCCCATGCATGCCCTGTAGAAGTTGAAGTGGGAGGAGAGAGGCTATGTTCTGCTTGTTGGAAAAATGCCATGGAAACAAATTCCAGTAGAAAGCCCATGGCAACAATGCTGCACACTAACTGTTGAGTATCGTCAAAGGCCACTTGATCCATATGTATGGAGTGTGGTTGGACATCCCCAAAGCAACAATATCCTGATCTATTGCTGGGGTTTCCCAAGTGAAAGGCTGGTGTGTGACAATAGTTGAAACGCCAATGGAAGTGAGATGGAAGGTGTTTTAGTGTAAAGAAAAGTCTGTTCATGCTGGGATCATGCAATTGGTGGTGAAGACAGTTCAGAATGTCTGTAACTCTCCCTGACTGTGGTAGTAACTTGAAGGCAGGCTCCTCCTTTTTTGTCATAAGATGTAAAGAAGATGGGATTCTAGTCCAGTTTGGTGTTGGTGTAGGGGAGGTGGGAAAAACTCTGTGGGTAAAAGGTGGAATACTTCCTCAATGGAGGCCTGGAAGGCTGAATCTTCACGTAACATCATAAAGTTCAGAATTAATAACATTCCTTGAGAACATCCCGAATTAGAAACTGTGACCTCCTGATGGTCACTGAGAATAGAGGCTCTTCCTGTGGCAGGCTGTTGGGAGACTGGTGATGCGATGTCTGTAGAAGTCTTGAGGAGCTAAACAAGGCATCATGCCAGAAAGGAGTCCTGAGGAGGAAAATGTGTTGGAGTAGTCCCTGGGTATGTCAACATAGATCTGTTTCAATGCACTGCAATAAGGGCTGTTGTATGACTGAGCCCTAAAAAAAGGATGTTGCTGCCACTACTGATCACTCAAACATGGCCTAGGCCGGTAGTAATGGAAACAGACCATGTGTGTGGCAAGAGTTTCATCCAATTCATAAAGTTGGGACAGATTATGGGATGTTTGAGCCACGCAACCTGCCCGTATATCTGAAGATTGAGAGGGAAGTAATGGCTTTTGATTAAGCTCTTACACTCATTGTTCAGCAAAAGAAACAGAGTCAAGTCCAATAGAATCGCCAGTAACAATGGGTCTGGAGGAGGTGACTTGGGTGCCGGGCAGTTTCTGATTTTGTTGCTTTCTGGCGCTAAATGGATTAAGGGATAGAGGTCGAGTTGTCCCCCTTTTCTGCCAAACATTCCAGTACGAATGAAAGGTCAGCTTGTGGACTGATGACATCATCATATTTGAATTCCACATGTGTGCTCTGACCATAGTTCAAACCTGTAAGTATAATGAACAGAAATAATAAACATCAGGGGCCTAGCCCTGTCACTTTCTTAGGTATTAACAGTGTGAACTGAAGTTTAAAGATGGTCCAATAAGTGATAACAGGCAATCTAATATCAATGAACTGTACAGAGGGTATAATGTTAATAAATGTACCACAATATGCCTGCACCTGTCTTGTTTAACTATTGACACAGCACAGAGAAGACCAAAAAAATTACCTGAAAAATATGTTAGCAGACAAATTTTAGCCAATGCTACCTGTTGTTGTTGTTGTTGTTTTTGTTGTTGTGGGGCTTAACGCCATTTTTCAGCACATGATAGGCTATACATGGCAGCCAGTATTAATGGTGGAGGAAGAAATCGGGAAATCCCCGGAAAGAACCACCGACCCACGAGAAGCTACTGGCAAGCTTTCTCACATATCCACATTTGCCGAATCCTAGACTCGAACCCATGCAGACAGAGGTGAGATGGCAGTGATCCGTAACGGAGAGTGTTTTAGACCACTCGGGGCCCCCCAATGCTATCTGTCAGAGAGGTCAAGGATGTATAATCATTGAAGCATGATGTCTAGACACTAAGACTGCCTAGGTTAAGGCAGATGAAGCAATAAGGGGTATATATATATATATATATATATATATATATATATATATATATATATATATATATATATATATATACACACATAATTACAATATCTGGATAATGCTACTTGTAGGATGGCTCCGAGAGGGCCTATACAAGTGCAAGTATACAATGAGCTCCGAGAAGCATGGTACCAAGGTACTAAAAATGCTGTGCAAAGAACACCCATCTGTATGTACCGGAAAGAAGGATTTATACAGATATAAAACCGGATTCTGAAAGTATAAGAGACTTGCACATGCAATTAATGCATCCCAGACCTATCCAGTGGGGATATAATTGCTGCACATGCAAGTAACAAAGAGCTCTAAAATTAAGGAATATGTGTGTGTGTGTGTGTGTGTGTCTATAGATATATATATATATGTATATGTATATATATATATATATATACACAGTGTGACCCCGCTATAACACGGTAGTTGGGAGCCATAGAACCCGACTGTGTTATAGACCACACCGTGTTATAAGCAACCAGGTCAGTTAACAGAAGAAAATGATGCATGTACCCGAAAAAATGTGTTGGGGGGGGGAAGGTAATAAATGCGGGCGCAAAAATATGTGCTTCATTGGCAGTTTTCATCTTAAATCGATACATATTAAATGAGAAATACACCTGTAGTTAAAACAGAGAAGGCATATATAATATTTTTCTTTATTCAGAGAACCACGCATTGGTACATATACGTGTATACTGTTTATATATACATGTCTAATCCATAGCAATGAATAAAGTATCAACACCGTGTACTCACCCGCGAATCACACCACATACATTGAATCCACAATACAGGTAATTTCCATCGAAAATATGCACGCACACACAGATTTAAAATATTCAATAATATTGTCACAGGTCATATAGGTCTGAATTCAGCAGGAAAAATAGCACAATCACGTAACGAATGATGAAGCACATTTACTTTTTAAGTACGTCTGAAGTCGGTAAAAGTTTTCGTTTTAAGCTCCGTCAGTAGAGTTCATAAGCATAAATCTTTTTCCTGTAAAAAGGAAACTTTCACGGCACAGTAAAAATGTTCCAGTCACGTTGGAAACTGAAACAATCCATCAGATTCCATTGCTTTTATTTAAGTTCGGTAATGGCTTCCTTTGAAGAAAGGTTTTTTGTTTTTATTGAAGATTGTAGTCTGCTTTCTTTGATGAAGGGTGCATGCATTATTGAAGTCACCGCTAAAGGACAGCTTTGGAGAACCAAAGAAATGCCCGTTTCTTATTGTGGCGGCAACATAAAAAAATTGTATTGCATGATTGAGACTGATTTTTTTCCCATTTGCTTAGTACGTTTTCATAACAATCGGTGCTTCAAAGGCAATGTTTTCTTTGAAATTTCAGCTACTATTTTATCTGGGTACATTTTTAAAAAAAAAAAAATGAATTGGCCATCGAATAGACAAGTAAGAGCTTTTTCTTTTTTTTTTTTTGACGTTTATGGTAGTGGAGTGATGCTGCCTTCCACGCATGCATCAAAAATTTAAAGAAAGGGTCAATCGACAATAGAGATGCAGGTGTTGTGGTCTGATGACAGGGATTACTACAGAAAACTTGAATGTACTGAAGGATTTAATTCTGAGTGAAAAAAAGAGGAATTTTACTTACCATCCACATAAAAATGTCAGTCTATGTAAATATATTAATTACTTGCCAGCGGCCGAAAATCCGACAAATATAGATTATGAGATAATTTCTCGACCGGTTGATCTCCGCTACCAGAAATGTAAATTTGGAAAAAAGAGGATATCTCAAAACATACAGTACTCATGCTAGATGTGAACATAAGTGGATTATGATATAACAATGCACTTTTAAGATGGTTTGTCAATATGGACAAAGAATTTGTTTATGTAACAATAAAAAAATTTCAGGGCATTTTATATCAACTTTACGGCTTCCTTTCATGGGGCCTCTGAATTTCTCCACTCCAAACCAATGGTTGTATATTACAAGTTTAAACAGCCAACAATGTCACCAATAAAAAATCACCAGATGGTCAATGTTCCTTCTAAGGTGCATGGCTGCGCAGCTCAGAAAATGCAGTGCAGCAGTTTCAAAATTCCACGCACAAGTTTTGGTAGCAAACACATATGCTGTGCAGCAGTTTCAAAATTCCACGCACACAGGAAAAATATTAGAGGGAACATTGCAGATGGTATATAAGGAAAAAAAAAATTGCAATTTGTGACATTGGTGAAGCCCTGCGCGATTCCTGAAAAAAATTTTACACGTTATTTTTCGTACTTTTAAGAAGAAAACACTATTTTTTTGTGTATGAGAAAAATGCATATAAAATTTCAGTAGCCACGCCACGATCGTCTTGTATTATTCATACGCGATCTCTTCCCTAAACTGATAATAAACTTTTTTTTTCTTTTTTTTCGTACTTTTAAGAAAGAAATTAATATTTTCGTGTACGAGAAAAATACATGTATATGAAATTTCAGGAGCCACACCACGACCGTGTTATATCCGAATTCATGTTGTAACGGAGCATGCTATAGCAGGGTCACACTGTGTATATATATATATATATATATATATAGAGAGAGAGAGAGAGAGAGAGAGAGAGAGAGATGCATGCATAAATAAGCCAAAATTGAAAAAATGGCAGCAAAAGTGAGACAAAAAAATTGCAAATAGAGATGGAGTATACCTTCCTTGAAGTAAAAGGTCTCCTCCAACTGCAAGTATGCTTTCAAGATGAAAAATGGATGGCGAGGTCTCTTTTTGAAAAGAGCATGCACAAGTGGAAGTAATAACTGGTATATTCTTACTCATTGCTGTCTAGTGGCATCTGGGAGGGCCAGATTTGTGAGGTAGTGGTAGTACTCCTAAGATACTATGATTGAGTAATGTATATGAAGAAGAAAGTCTAAAATTCAACCTATAACATTTAGGCAATGAATCATCAATCCACACATTTTCAAAAAAATATGTAAACAAAAATCAAAGTAAAAAAAATATCTGGAGATGACAATAAGTCAGGAAACAATCAAAACTGACTGAATGTATAATAAAATTAGGAGCTTAATTTCCAAAATATACACACAATGGACTGATGGTATTCACACTCTAACCATATAGAAACATGTATATCAATGCCAGAATGCATTTTTGACACGAGGAAAAGGAAATATTTTCCTACAGTGTAATTAAATTCAGCTGAACAATGATGTCATCAATAAGACAAACAATGACTACTGTATATGGACATGTACCATTAGGTACAGACAAGGTCTGTGTTCTTTCTAGTTCTGGAGTGTCAAGAATATTCCTTTAAATAAGAGAATGGAATGTTTCTCATACGGCAGTGGGTAGTTTCCATCCCATAAAGGCAGGCAATGCAACAGCTACAAGTCATGTATTCCTGATATTAAATTACTTAGACTTTATGTGAAGATCTTAATGACAAAGCTTCTGTTCTTTTAAATGTGGAGTTAATAGTGAATAAAAATCAAGAGTACTTTGAACTGACTAATGCCCTACTATCCATAAAAATTTTACCAAGAATTCAAGATAAGATTATGTCTTCTATTAGCTGATGTGTAATGAAAATTTCTTCTTTAGCAGCTGTGAATTAAAACCATCTCTGATATTCCAGAGCAATCTTCTTTCAAGACAAACTAGACACCGTTACAAGAATTTTGATGAAAACCTCATGCAAATAGGACCATCCATTCAGAAGAATTTGTGACATAATTTTCAATACTTTTCTCGTTTCAGCCATATTGGATGTCTGCAGGGAAAAACACAAGAATGCAGCAATAGCCCTAACTTTACAGGCTTCAACTCTCATGAAAGACTAATCTCTGAATGACAGACATTCTTTTAACTACCAGAATATTCCACCTCAAGTTGGTGGCTGCCAAAATATCAACAGTAACTTTAATATGGATAAAAAGATGCAAGGTCCTTAACTAGACCAAGGGGCCTATCTCAATCATCCTCACAACAGATGCAACTGAGACTGCAGATTTCAATACAAGCAGGGGTTACCACAGGTAGCTGATTCTGGACTAGAAACCTGGATTGACAAAAAAAGAAACCAAACCATAGTTACCACTGAACCGTAAATAACCCTTTTCCACTATTAAGGCAAGTTATTTTACTTATTCTATCTGATGCTAAAAAGTGAAGGAAAACCGTCCTAAGGATGTACTTGAAGAAAGCTTCACTTATAATCATAAGTAGGTTTAGATGATTACCAAAGAACACACAAAAGGTTCCACCTAATCATTGTCTCTGCAACTCAATGCACTTGATCAGCTCTGAAACATGTAGGTTCCACTCATTGATGGGATTCACACAGAACTTGTGAGTATAGTGGATATTGAGCAGTCTTTTTGCTTGAAAAGACAAGCAAATCTGCAATTGCAATTAACAACTTACAGATAGGATTTAGCATGCTTCCTACTGCACCAAACACAGAATATTCTCCTCTTTGCCTCCTTGCCTGGGTGATACAGTTAGCAACCTTGCTCAAAAACCAATATGGGTGAAAAGATCATCTGATATCAGCCTGATGTGAAGGTCAGGAATTTATGAATTGTTGTGTACAAGGGACTTTCTAAGCTTTGACAGCAGATTCCTTCTCAAGGGTATTTCCCTGGGGCAGTCTAGCCTATCACATTGTGCAGAAAACAATTAGACTAGCATAATTTTAGTTTAGGGCCTACCAGACATCATATGTATTCCTGAAGTGAAAACCAAAAAAAAATCGATTCAGAAAAACAATAAAGATAAAATAATGATAGCCACCAAGGTGGCCATGTTGGATGGTAGATCTGCACCACTGACAGACATCATAAGAAGTCTTCTAATTAAGATAGCATGCTGATATGACCATCAATTCAAAAGAAGTAGACAAAACAAGATTTTCAACAGGACCACTATGGCCATAAAATTAGAGGACTGATTACCACCATTTTGATTTAGGAACTACTAGACATTATAACACTATAAGAAGCGTTTAAGTGTTTAAGTGAAACACAATATTAATACATCCCCATCAGATCAACACCGTTTACATTTAGGACCAACCAGATGTTATAAGAAGCTTTTGGGTCAAAATCTCAGGGTGGCATCACCATACACATATGAATCTCAATCACAACATTGTTCAAATGACCATCTTGGTGGACATACTGGAAAATGGATTAGAACAATCTTGATTTAGGACCAATCAGATATAATAAGAAGTTTGGTGAAAACCCCATTCTAATATGACCCTACATTCAGAAGTGGTAATAAGATTTTTAAGACGGCTACATTTGTGCCCATACTTGCTGCCAGAGTGATAACTTTTTATTTAGGACAAATCAGACATCGTGAGAAGTCTTCTGGTGAAAACTCCATGCTGATATGACTATCCAATAAGGAGTAGCAATCACAAGATTGTCAAAATGGATATAATGTCAGCCATATTGTATGCAAAATGACAATTGTTTTGATTTAGGACAGCTAGACATGATAACAGTTTTGGTGAAAACGAAATGTCATTATGGCCATCTATTCAGAATGTCATTTGGCACACTTGTCATTTAGAACCTACTAGACATTGCCAGAAGCTGCTTTTCATAACATCATCCAATGAAGAGTAATTCAAAAAGGCCCATGACACAGCAAATGCCCTGACTACACAGGCTTTAATTTTTACCAGCTGCAGAACCAGGTTAGTGGCAGAGACACAGATTTCTTGGTTAGAGTTTGACCGTTTTAATAGTCCATGCAATACACCTAGAGATGATGGATTCTGAAATGTCTGAGGTTACATTTACAGGGAAAAAATGAGGTTGCACCCTTTCTCTTCTTTGTCAATAGACAGATAGAAATATAGATCTATAAATGAGCAAAGTTAGTTGTCTATCTTGATCATCCCCAGCACAGATACAACTGAGATGGGGATTTCAACTGGAACAGCAAAGATGCTCCCAGAATTTTATTATAAGGAAGATATCCCACCTTGTCATAAAAATAAGGGGGGAGGAGAAATAGGACAGTGAGGAGGAAATGGCCATAGTTCAATATTTACCTAACACAATGTCCATCTCTCTTTCTTCCTGTTCATTCTGCAAAACCCCTACTGAAATCAAAATCTTCAAAAGATGTTGCCTCTATTTGTATAAGCATTATTTGTTGATTGTTTCTGAGCTTAACCTGTTCCTTATCTGTGTATGAATATTGTTCTTAATGTTATATGTATAATCGAGAAAATATCGGTTATCAATAGTTTAAGTATAAAGATAATCTTTCAGTATTAATTAAACAAGAAGCCCAAGTAGAACTTACATTGCCCACCTGACTGACATCTGCCTAATGCAAAAGCAGGTACCCAAGAAATCTGGGTCAGCTGGGTACTTTCAGTAGAAATTTCTTTCAATGCTGTTGATTGCATAGATTTTGAAAACAGGGTTTCTCAAGTATTTCTACCTTCATCTATATGTGACGGCACATGAGCATAATTTATCCAATACTGAAAGGGCTATATGCTCTAACACTACACAGTCCAGTTGCTCAATATCTATTCTGCAGTTTCTCGAGATTACTTTGTGTACATATTTTTCTACTGTTAGTGGTGGGTTGCACAAGTTTAAAGCCCTCTATGACAGGATGATTTTTTAGCAACTGTGGCCATATTTGGTGATCAACTGGCATTATTTGTATGAGGTTTATAGGTTTCATCCCAGGATACTTTCTATTAAGATTGGTAAAATTCTATGCACTACAATTTTGGAGAAAATGTCAGTTTAACATTTTTCTGTGTGTAGAAATGACAGCCATATTTGATTATGAATCAGCATCATTTGTACAGACTTGAAAGTCTTTATGATATCATGTTTTCTATCAAGTTATACATCAATTGCTATTCAACAATTTTGGTGAATGATATTTTATGGCTTTTGTTATAAAATAAAAATGGTCATATTGGATGGCAGATCAGAATCAATTGTACGCATTGTAATGGAATTCAAGCTGAGATGCTCTCCATCAAACAAAATCAACTTCTGTTTTGGAGAAATTGTTTAACTCGTTTCTTCAGGATTCAATTCCAGTCACATGTTCACTACATTCAGTCTACCATTTTGTGGAAGTGTACATTTAACTGTATAATACATCATTATGTTCAGTGCACTCATTTGAAAAGAAGGAAATAAAGGTAGAATGTATACAAATGTTATATCATGGAGTGACAGCACAAATTAAAAAACAGAACAAAATTGTTTAAAATTTGATTTTAAAAGAGTTTTAATGTGGTAATAAAAATGGTGGACAGTACTGAAAAGGTAAGTAATGGCAGTGATCTGCATGCTGAATTTGGCAAAAATAATGTAAATTTTATGGGGAAAACAGACAATTTAAACAGTTTGGATTATTATCTTTACATCTTTGCATTGAACTGAGCTGACTATAAGTGGTTCATTGAAAAGTTGATTCCAAAACTGTGTTTTAATCTGTGAAGATCAAGATGGCAGACAGTACTGAAGAGGCAAGTGATGGCAGTGCTGTGAATCCCAACTTTGATGTAAATAGTCAATTTTGGTGGGAGAAACTGACATTTTAGGAAGTGAGGATAACGATCCTGACTTTTTCAAAATGTGCCAAGTGGCTGACTTTTTCAAAATGTGCCAAGTGGATGATAACTGGAAAGTTTGTTGTTTTGTTTTAAATTGGATACTGACAATGATGAAGTCTACGGTTTTCAAGCTAATTGGAAAGTTGTGATCTTCAATGCTTGTAAAGTGACTCAACACCTTGATGGGGTTAACCTAGTCATTATTTTGATCTGATATAGGATCATGATCTCTGTCAATATTTAGTTAATGTAACAAACCTCTATGCACAAGAGTAGTGTAAAAAGATCCCACCCTCTGTACAAATATGGTGACTGGTTAATATTCCAACCATGAAGTAATTTACAAGCATATATATTGAAGGGACTGATACTCTGCTGGTTGACAAATGTTCTAAGCAAAAATGATCTTCAAAACAGCCACTGTGACACAAGATGCAAAGACTGGCATGATTTTCATTCATATGTAAATAGACAATAATAGAAGTCTTTTGGTTGAGAACCTGGGTAAACATAAACAATCCATTCTGAAGATGGCTGTCATGGTGGCCATACTGGAGGTCAGATCAGCTCCATTTTCAATGAGGATGAACTAAACATTATAAGAAGTCTTTTGATGAAAACCCTATGTCAATATACCATCCATCTAAAAGAAGTATCAAACAGAGTTTCAAAATAGCCAGCATGGTGACCATACTTGGGTCACATTGGCACCATTCTTATTTAAAACTAAGTAAACATCATAGAATGGTCTTCTGGTGGAAACCCCATGTTGATATGACTTTCCATTCAGTGAAAGTAGTGATCATAAGATTTTTAAGATGGTTGCTGTGGCGACCATACTGGATATCAGATCAACACCATTTTTGCTTAGAAGCAACTAGACATCATAAGAAGTCTTTTACTGAAACTTCATATTGGTGTGACCATGCATTCAGATGGATAGCAGTAATAAGATTTTTAAAATAGCCACTGTTGTTGCTATATTGGCAGTCCAAGTGGCACCATTTTATTAAGGACCAAGTCTTCTGTTGAAAATCCAATGTCGACAAGACTTTCTGTTCAAGAGGAGTAGCAATAAAAAAAATTCAAGATGACTGCCTTGGCAGTCATAATGAACAACTGATCAGCACCATTTTCACTTGTGACCATCATCAATTTGGTCAAATTTGGTTAAAAAGTTTGGAAAAATTTCAACTTTCTCTTTGTTTTGAGTAATGGAAGCCACAGTTGATGGCAGATCCTCATCATTTATACAATCTGTCAGGTTTTATGCCATAATATTTTCTGTCAAATCTGATTATATGACCTTAAGCAGTTTTGAAGAAGTCATTTTTCTCTCTTTAGCAATGATGGTTATTATCTGAAAGAGGATCAGCATAATTTGTACAAATTTGAGTGGGCTTCATGCTAGGATGTTTTCTGTCAAGATTAGTCAAATTCAATGAAACTCATTAACCCTGCATGCCATGTTTATACATCATAAGGCAATACTCTAGTTCCAAACTCTGTGACATCAACATCATTCATGATACACCAAAGTGGGTGGTATTACAAAAAAAGGAGAAAGATGGAGTTCTACAATGATGTAAACAAATGTACACTTTCTACTGACATTAAAAAATACAACAGAAAAACACAATTTTTTAGACCAAGTCTTTTTAAGACTGAAAATTACCAGCTATGGAACTGGAATCCATGTCTTGATTTTTACACTTTTGTCATTAGATTTAAAGCAGACTTGTCCAAACTGCACACAGACAAATTTAAAGCAGACTTGTCCAAACTGCACACAGACAAATATCTTTGGTCCCATAAATACAAGTACATAAAAAAGAAGAGAAATTTTCACCCTTCTGCACATGTGCTGTGAAATAGCCAATCAAATGTATTTTATGCACCTAAGCATCTGGCACAACAAAAGTCTCTAGAAGCAGATGTGTCTGGATGCAACCAGATGTTAAAAAAATTCATTTCTTAACACTATTTCATGCAAAAATGAAAAGAATTTTCTGGGGAAAATGTGTTCACACTCGAAGAGGTCATTTAATGATTTTTCTAAGTTGTACACAAACTTTGGAGAGAGCAAATGGTTGATAACTGTACAGAAAACAACTGTGACCCTGACCTTTGATCTTTTGGCCCCGAACTTGACAGAGTTCTGCCTTTAACCCAAGTACATGCCATCTACAAAGTTTGAAAACTATTGGACAACTCAAGGTAATTAAATTTGTAACACATGTGGATGGATGGATAGACATCATCATCAATTAGTATACTTATGGCAGGCATAGAAATGTTAAGAGGCTGTTAGCTGAATTTTCATTGTATACCAGAATTTCCTTTAATTCTGGCAGAGAAATTTTTTTTGGCCTTATTTGAGTACAATATCAGCTTTGGACATTGTGACCTTAACACAGAGTTACCTCTGTAACAAGTAAGACTGAGAAAATACAAGCAAGGTTTGTAAGAATAGATACTACTTCTATTTCTTTCTAATCTAACAATGCAATTCAGCATGACAGTTTAATATTTTTACCCACCACTGTCTTTCTTTTGGTGTACATACCATTCATCTGTTCCCTTCAAGCGTAAAAGTCTTTTAAGCAGGAACTCCATCTTCTTTGCCCTTCCATCATATGGCACTCTATCTTTTTCTCCAAAAATATCCATACTCTTTAGAGTTTCAAACAGTTTCTTTGGACCCAGTTCTTCCTTAAACAATTTCCACAGTTTTTTTTGTTCTTTCTTCTTTATTTTCAATTTTCCTGAAATTATATCATATGAAATTTTATTTACCTGTAGTTGATGATGTCTTGAAAAGATGATTTATAGATAAAATACTAAACTTGACATTAAACAATAAAACAAGCATTAGCTTTCACAAAAAGCTAGAAGGCTGCTAATTCATTGTTTTCTTTGGAAAGAAACTTTCCTAATGTGCCAGCAGAAAAGAAAAGTATGTCAGGTTATTTATTTAGTATGTAAAGCAGGAATATTTGTGTAATTTTTTAGCAAATATGGAATTAAACTTTGTAAACACTATTTAATACTGTCCTCAGGAATAGATAGTGACCTACTTGCCATGGTCTAGTAATTACAAGTATATCTTTCAGACTTGGCCGCATACCAGAAGGGTGCAGATTCAATTCTCACCACTGGATCAGCCTAGATCACCTGCCATAGTGTGTGCTTGGGCAAGGCATTGACCATATGTACTCGCTTCTAAGTGATTCAACTATAAGTCAACACACTTCCACCTTAAAGGGCTACAAAAAGCCAATTTCTTATTGACCCTCCTGTAAGCGGAGGTGTATTCTGCTAATCTGATCCATCTGATGGGGTGACTTGTTGTCAGTGAGTCTCAGTTGCAATTTGGAAAAATAACAAGCCCAACAAGTGAGAGAGAGAGAGAGAGAGAGAGAGAGAGAGAGAGAGAGAGAGAGAGAGAGAGAGAGAGAGAGATGGAGAAAAATGACAGAACCAATGTTAATACAATTACATTATTGAGTGGAACATGTCACAATTAAACTGACAACCTACAATTTGTCCTAATTAAATCCATTAAAATCCATCATGCTTAACACATTATATCCATTTATACAATAAATCCATGAATTCAATTATAGGGCACTGCTGGCATAAAAATAGTCCAGAATGATCCGATTTACAATCTCCCATAATATGTTAATTCAATGTGTCTTGCATATAAACAATGAGATGTATGTATCCTATCACAGTATCCTATAAATGTCACTATCTAATGTCATCTGCTACAAAGTCCAAGAATTCATCATCAGTGTCTGATAAAGCTCTGAAATCCTCCAATGGCGTGGTCTAGTCATCATAAATATTGTCTGTTTTCTTGGCTTCACTGTCATATGCAGGTGCTGATGTAGAAGCTGATCTTGGGATTTGTAAGTAACACTTTGATCATACTGTCTGTGAAATCTATTATAGGGTGCAACTGAACACCTGCCAATTATGTGGCAAGATCATAGAAAGTTCAAATAACCACCCTGTTACTTCCTTCTGAGCAAGCATCACTAGCAGCTCATTTAAGGGGTCAGGTTACATGGGAAAATAAAGAGGGTGCTGCCTTTACAAGCTAAAAGGTATTAAGGTCAAACATTCACTGGAAGATGTAGAACTCTACTTGGCCCTGAACAAGTAAATGTACTAAATTTACAGCTCAGTCAAAAGGATTGTCAGCTTAAAAACAAGTGAGTGATGTCTTTACAAGCCAAGGGCTTATCGGGTCAGAAAATGTGGGAAATATCACATGTGAATTAAAATATAATGTCTGAAAAAGGAGAATACAACTTTAATCAAAACTGTTATTGCATCAAACACAGTGCTTATACAGCAACACTGAAATATTAATACAAATATAGGTTGATAGGACCTGCAGAAAAATTGAAAAATATACATGCTAGTAAATACACACAGTAAACAACAATGATGGACACTTCACATTACAGGGTAGTATTTTATTTACCCATAATATTTAAAATCCACATAACTGTAGATACAAGTAATGTGTAACGAATATGACACGAATAAACAGTAATACCATTTACGCATTTCTGAATGGGAATAGTTGCATAAAAATGTAACAATATTTGACTTCACAGTATGCAAACATCCCAAGTTTCAACACTACCTGTAGATTATCAATTTTTTTGCATGTCATGCTTATAAGACAACTTCTATTCTGCATGAATCAAATTTTCTGTAAAAAAA
>JAECUM010051777.1:0-17706 GCA_016617855.1 Megalonaias nervosa | reverse complement strand
TGGGATTTTCACTGAAAGACTTATTATGATGTCTAGTTGGTTGCAAATGAAAATTGTACCAGTCTGACTTCAATATGACCGCCACAATGGACATCTTCAAAATCTTTTTATAGATCTCTTTACAGCTACGTCTGCTAGTCGCACCAAAACGCTTTTTATAATATCAGGTTGGTCCTAAAAGAAAATGGTGCCAATCTGATATCCAGTATGGCAGCCATCCGGAAAAAGTTTATGATTGTTACTTCTTCAAAAGAGAAAGTCATATTAGCATGGATTTCCACCAGAAGACCTTTTATGATGTTTGATGGTCTTAAATAACATCTTTTTGGTCCTGAATGAAAATGGTGCCAATCTGACATCCACAACATCTAATTTTAAAACCTTATTGACGAAGATTATCAGAGATGGTTTCAGCACTCAAGAGTTATAAACATGAAATGATCTCTTGATTTCGGCCAATAGAACACGAGTCCCTTCAAGAAACCCTTGTTGCAAGATAATTTCTTCAAACTAGGCTGAATTTCAACTAAATTTTTGCATGTCGCTTCAGATCTTTGGTTTGATTTCCAGGGTTTCACAACATAATATATTAGCGTTATGGCCTCGGAATACCGTACACTTGTTTTCCGCAACATAGTTTTACTAAGGAACATTACATTTCATTGTTAGTTATCATGAACTTTGAATCGATGAGACGTTACATAAGATGGATTTCTTCCATCCCACGTCATCGTTTAGAAGAGTTATGTCCCCTAAATGCCCATCTTTTCCAAACTTTGGTTTTTCATTTCCAGCAAAAGTTCTTCTAACCGTGCTAATGGCAGTGAGCTGGACCTTTTGCGATGAACATCGCTGCTAGCACTAATTAATTGCCTATCACCGAAAATGACTTAATAGTTAGTTGCAAGAGGTATATGAATAGTAGTTGCAGTGCTTTTGAGCAATGACAAGTCTCCTTTCTGCTAATAAAGTTAATGCATAAACTTAGTAAACTGTTTTTTTTTTTTTTTTTTTTTTTTCTTCTGAGACAATATCTTTCCTTTAGATTTTGAGGACTTGAACCTAATTTAGTTTTGCATAGCGTACAGTTTCAGTGAAAAAGACTTTCAAGCAAACAAAGAGAGAATAGAACTCTTGAAATGCTTGAGAATATTTCTCCTTTTTTTCGGGAAGGGATAAAAGCTCTTTATTCAAATCTTAAGTTTGTTTTGGATGTGTTTACTTTATTACTTGCTTTAACTTTCAGATAGAAATTTTAAACTGTCATTTAATATTTATTATAAGTATCGAGTTCGTCATATGGGTTTGGGAAAATAACTTTTCTGTAGAACTTGCAGAGTGACTTGCACCAAAATAATTTTGAAAAGTAATTTTGGAAGATACGTTTTCATGAAAGTATAATATTTGTAAGTGCCGAATCTAGATCACACATAAATACTGAAAGTTTTCTGGTTTCTTATAAAGTTGTTGTTTCTGCTTAGATGGTTTAACTAGTAAAGGCAAGAATGATGGCAGGATCAGCTTATAGTTGTTTTCTATTATGTAATCTTCCTTCTCTACCAGGCTTGTATCTATCACGTTGACAGGTCGTTTAACAGGAACTGTTTTTGTGGAAGCGCCATACTTTTCCTGATATTTATTTTGCATGGTATATATGCAATCCAGACTCTCCTTGTTTTACAGACCTTATGGTTTATCAAGAAAAAAAAAAAAAAACGTTTCGCTGGATTTTGTTTAAATAAGACGCCAGACATTGTAAATAATTCGATATTTTCGTGCTTACCCAACGCTGTCTTAGTACATTTTATGGCGGCACTGATACCAGCTCGCATGATTATCACTTCTAAACAAGTATACGCACGAAGCCTCTTGCTAACTTTAGATATTTTGTTGTGCTACAGAACGCGTTTTTCTTATGTCAAATAGTTCTTGCAGAGCTATTTCGGCAGTTCAACTCTCCGTAAACCGAACGAAACGTGTTTTGCTTCCAACGGTTACGCCCAGATAGTTTACAAGTAACATACTGAGGACGAGGGCAAGATGAAATTCCTACCACATTAATTCTAATCACCTTCAAAAATTTGAGAGAAGTGTCAGGGATTCTGACTTACCATGTAATCGTAAATTATTCTTGGAATGGTTACTTTTTTTTCTTTCATCAACCGAATTTGGTGCTTGAAGATTTAGACTTGCACGCCCAATAAACTGGAATTCTGCAGTAAAAATTGCATGCGTGTAGATTTGGGCCTATTTACATGAAAATAATTACATGCCAGTCATATTCTATAAATGGTGCATATACATGTAGTGTTACTCATGTCCGTTAATTGCGTCTGTCCGTTCCTCAAGAATTTCGTTCAGTGTAAGGCATTATACTAAGGGGAGGTCACTCTGGTCGAATTTTTAGCATTTCTGTCAGAATGTAACTAATGAATTTATTTTCCACTCAGCTGTGTGTGTGTGTGAGTGTGATTTGGCTGTTTAACGTAGCTTTAAAAAATTTTCAGTCATATCGCTACGATGTCTGCAGTGTGGCAGTTTATAGTGATATCTAGCACTGGGGCATCATGCCGCAAACATGTAGCATGATGTCCCATCCTGTCACATTATCCTGACACCAGGCCGACCAGTCCTAAAACTAACCTCTTAATGCTGAGAGCCCAGAGAGACATCTGCTCGTATCATTATTATAAGTCTTTGGTATGACTCGGCCGGGATTCGAACCCGCGCCCTCCCGCATAATTTAAAAAAAAAATCAATAAAGTTGAAAGAATGGACTGGAACCAACTAATTCTTAAGGTTTATGTCAAGTAGACCTAGGTCAAGTCCGATTATCATGCCTATTTTCAATTTTTTATTTTCATTGTGTCCACCGTTTGTTTAATAACGTTGTCTTTACATTTTGAACTAACGTTTATTCATTTAACCCATGTTGACGGGGGCGTACGTGCCATGAAGACTTTTCTAGTGGAATATGTTAGCCATTGTTTCCTGCATGGAATTTACTATCGAGAATGCGTTTATTCTAGTTATATTTTGGAAGGATGAAAACTATGCTACATTCTATGTATGTTATCTGCAAATCAGGTCTTTGATTGATCCTAAAGTTTATCCGAAGTTTTGGAGAAAGACAGGGCCTTGTAACCGATCGTTGGTTTTTTTTCCTCTACAGATGTGAAACATGGAGTGACTGTCAAGTACTTCATTGATCAGGCATATTCCCGTTCAAATGCTTGTTTATAGAAAGAAATTGGCACAGCTCTGTTAATTCTAGATTTATATCTCAACCCCGTCTTTAAGCAATATGAAATTTAATTAGGTTAATCAAGATCTGACCTGCACATATATTGAAATGGTTACCGGATAGCTCCCCCCCCCCCCAAAAAAAAATTAGTTAAGAATTTATTGAAACCTGATTCGTTTTCAGCTGCAGAATTTACGAATCCCTAAATTATTTTTGTGTAAACATAATTTTACTTAAAAGAAGAGCTGCTTTTTGTACGAAATATATTTAGAACTTAAATTAGGCATTCATTCGCTAGGAAGTCACTGGCAATAATCTATTTTATCTGCAAGAAAAAGTTATCCAACAAATCGTACCTGACGTGGCATTTCTGGTTGAGCGTTGGGCTTGAGAGCTTGTGCCACACACTGACAATACTTGATAAGACATTACTGTGTTTATGAGAGGAAGCGAGGTGCATATCGTTCATCTTCAGCAATTCAGTCAACATTATGTCAAGGAGTTATTTTTGGCTGCTTTTCGCTATCTAGTTTTACTGGAGATATACACCGCGATCAATCAGATGATGAGCTATAGTGGAATGCAGGACCACGCCTAGATGTAAAGTATCATCTCAATTTATGTGATGTATTTTGTGTGTGTGTGTGTGTGTGTGTGTGTGTGTGTGTGTGAGAGAGAGAGAGAGAGAGAGATTTGGACTTTTAACGTAGCTTTAACAGTCAGTTATATCGCAACGATGTCTGCAGTGTGGCAGTTTATAATGATGTCTAGCATCATGCCATAGACATGTAGCACGATGTCCCACCCAGTCACATTATCCTGACACTAGGCCGACCAGTCCTAACACCAACCTCTTAATGCTTAGCGCCAAGCGAGGCAGCTGTTCGTACCATTTTTATAAGTCTTTGGTATGACTCGGTCGGGGTTCGAACCCGATACCTCCCACATCCGAGGCGGACCCTCTGACCACTAGGCCACCGGAGCAGTCTATGTGATGTACAGTGGTGTTTGGAAAGGATGGAGTTTTAAAAGATCGATGATGAGTTCATTAGAACCGATCAACCATCGATTTCAGCCGGCTGGAGATATTTTCTATCATTCATCGAAAAATTCCATTTCGATATACCTGGAATAATGATTTGTGCCACAGAATTCATCGCCACCGTGTTAATGTATATAAACTCCTTTTTTACGATGCTGGTTTTAGACAACCAAAATATAAATTACTTTATAATCAGAGTTGTAAAATTAAAATTTCCCATAGAAGAAAACCTTTATGGTGTGTAATCGATTATTGAAAATCGTAACTTGAATGTTGTTTTTTGGTTTTCAGACCAATCTACGATTATTTTGATCCGTTGTCATACCACAAAGCCATATTATTGGTAGAGAAAGGAAAAAACAACAAAAACAACCAATGAACGTGACAATTTGTTTCCAAGTTGTGTGAGTGTAATGTACGTTTTACAGGAGGACGTTCTTCTGACATCATAAACAAACGAAAAAGCGTATTACATAGCGCACACAATTACGAACTTCATCCATAGGATGGGTTGAGTTGGTTCGTGTTTAATGACACACCATTACATTAAAGATTATTTCGTGCCAGTGTGAGTTAAGTGCCTTGTCCAGGGACACCACAGCGGCCAAACTCAGCATCATTTGGGAAGGTTTCGATTATTTTATAAATTTATTATTTAGAACATTACTCTAAGTATAAAAAATGTCCAGTTTCGTGGATATATTTCTGAAAATTTAGGAATCTGACAGAATTTATTTCTTTATTTATTAATTGGCCAAACGTCTTTGGTCAGCATGCTTGGGTATCTTTCTTTTGCTGATTCAAGATTAGTTTTTTGTTGTTGTTTTATTCTGTCGAATATGTTATATTATAACCCTTTTCTGTTGAATGGAAACAAAGAGGTTTTTATGCTTCTGAGTCGCGCTAGTCCATTTAGTTCAACTTAGTGTATTTGATCATTGTTTTAACCTTGTTTGGCAACTTGCTGTCTAACATTCTGTCAAGGAACTACATCTTGAACATTAAAGGTCTTATCTAAAGCTTGTGTGTGTGTGTGTGTGTGTGTGTGTGTGTGTGTGTGTGTGTATATATATATATATATATATATATTCTCTAGCGGTTATGAAATTTGTTCTGGTCAGATTCCATTGAAAGGATTATTTATATAATTGCAAGCAATTCAGCTGACGTTTGTACTCAGCAAGTATGCCTTTTTTCCGTTGAAGAAGTAGACATTATTTACAATGGCACGGTAACGTTGAACAAAGTAACTACTGTCATTGTGTTAGTTGATAATTTAAACCATAATATACAACATCATTATTCGTTTAGATACTCTAAGAAAATATCAAATTTCTTCTTGGCCAAAACGTTGAAATACCGGTGCATCTTAAGATTGCTTCATTTTATATAATTTGTACATGTCAGAAGTACGAAGTGATGCTGATATGCGTGTGGTCAGTATATGTTTCTCTAATTCTCTTAATTCACGTTTGATTAATTATATTTACATTCACATAGGTTTAAAAGTTTTACGAGAAAGAACTTGCGCTGTACTGTTGTCTGGAACGAAGAATTCCTTCATACTCTTTCTACCTGCACGAGTTCCAACTGTATTTCTATACCCTATCACGACGACAACAGTAATAGTTTTACTCTTGTCCATCCGTCCGTCCGTCACATCATGACTAAGGTTAGCTTTTAGGTCAGTTTCAGGCAGTTGGTGGATCATTTTATGGACACATTTATAATCTGACAAGTTTTTAGTTATCACTTGACACTGTCAAGTATCCATGGTAGCCGTCCAGTTTGGCATTAGTGTGAAAAATAACGTCTCAGTAAATGCCTCGTTGAAGGTTAATACCGTTTCTGCCTCAAATAATTTGGTGGTAAATGCATCTTTTACCTCAAATAATTTGGTGGTAAATGCATTTTCTAACTCATGCATGTTAATAATAAACACACTATTTGCCTCATACATTTTGATGGTAAATACGGTATCTATATCTACCTCATACATTCTGTTGGTAAATACAATATTTGCCTCTTACATTTTGATGGTAAATACAATATCTATATCTGCCTCATACATTTTGATTGTAAATAAAATAATTGCCTCATACATTTTGATGGTAAATATATACACACTTCATACATTCTGAGTGTAAATAAGATATTTGCCCCATACATTTTGATGGCAAATAAAATATATATTTCTGCCTCATACATTTTGATGGTAAATAGAATATTTGCTTCGTACATTTCGATTCTAAATGCACTATGTGCCTCATACATTAAGGTGGTAAATACTCTATCTGCCTTATACATTCTCATGGTAAATTATCTGCTTCATACATTTTGATGGTTAATACGCTATCTGCCTAGTGCATATTGATGGTAAATACACTATCTGACTCAAACATTCTGATGACAAATACGCTATCTGCCTCGTACATTTTTGATGGTAAATATTCAGTCTGCCTCATAGACTTGGATTTTGAAGCTTATCATTTTACGGGTTGCAATGAAAGTTTAATGTAAAAGTAGAATAGCTTGTTTATGATTGTTGAAGTGGACGTCCAGAGCCATCGCTCTCCAGAACTGTTATCCAGTATACCAGAATAAAAAGACGGTGTTTTGCAAGTTTTGGACTAGACACAACAGTTTTTTGGAAGCAACGGCTCTCATAAGGCTGACGCAACCATTTTTCTACTGAGAATAAAATGGTTAAATTTTGGTTCCCGGAAGATTAAATCCTACTTTGCAAACAACATTTCTGTTTCAATGGTTGCCATTAGCTTACTCAGAAACTTGTATGAATCATATTTGAAATTTTTTAGCCTTATCTTATTTACGCGGGCAGTACTGAATTTTTCTGTCCAGAATTTGAAAGGTTTCCTGCCTTGATGTTCATTCGTTTGAATGTAAAAGGTTCTCAGAGCATTTTGTTATAAGGTGTACAGTTTTCTGATTCGAAATGAATAACTTTCTCTAAAATTATTCTTAATTAATGAGGAGACAAACGTCTAATTCATTGTCTGATCACTTATCACCGCCCAAACTAAATTGGGGTTATTTTTGGCGAACTGGCGTCAGAACAAACATAAATGTACCCTCGATGTAAATTCCGAAACAGCACGATATTTTGGTGGGTAAAGAAGTCTTTATGTGTTAGCTATCCTCTCTTCTCCTTTCGATAGTTAACAACATTCCTCGCCCACATGAATCCGAATAAAGATGCCAGCGTCGATGGCAGGCTTATGTGCAAATGTTACTACGGACGTCACTGGAGTAGGTGGTATAACATCAGTAGACAGATGATAAACAATTATGTTTTTCCTATTTCAGAGCACATGGTGCATCCTCAGCTCTAGGGAGCTTGTGCTTAAAGGATATAAGTACAGATACAAGACCGCTCCGGTGTCCCAGTGGTTCGAGCGTCCGCCTTGGATGCGGGGGGTTCGAACCCCGGCCGAGTCATACCAAAGACTTATAAAAATGGTATTTAAAGCTGCCTCGCTAGCGCTCAGCATTAAGAGGTTAGTGTTAGGACTGGTCGACCTGGTGTCAGGATCATGTAACTGGGTGGGACATCATGATATATGTCTGCGGCATGATATCCCAGTGCTAGACATCACTATAAACTGCCACACTGCAGACATCGTAGCGATATGACTGAAAAATTGTTAAAAGCTATGTTAAAAATCCAAATCTCTCTCCCTCTCTCTCTCTCTCACACACACACACACACACACACACACACACACACACACACGAGAGGTACACACACTCAAGTACCGATACACAAGAATGGCTTTCCTATAAAGGAAAATGGGAGAAAAATAATCATCAAGAAACGTACGAAACATCATTTCGTTTTGATGATTTTACATTTGGCATGGAAGCTATCTGATGTGGGTTTTTTTAAAAAAAAAATATTCTTTTCTTTCTAAAGCAGTGGGTCTGTTAGAACATATATACATATACCTGTTATTGGTGCAACATAATTCAGAGAATTCAAAATACATTCGAAGCTAAGAATTTCAACTCGAGTGGAACGTCACACGAAAGGAAGGCAGTAGTCATAATTGAATTGTTGTCGGTGAATACAAAGAAATTACATACGCCGTTAAAAACCATTAATGTAAGAATAAAACAATCTTGCAATTCGTGACCTCATATCTTAGCCTGATCGTTACATAAAGACGTGCCGTACACGTTACACTAGTGTTAGCAGAGTTAATCCATTTTTACGTAATTTTAGACATATTAACCGTTCTTTGCAATAGAAGTGCCAATAGATTGGGCAAATGATGTGTTTTTCAGTGGGAAATTCTGATCCAATGTCTTTTTAAGACCTCCTTGTGCTAAAAATTACGTACAGACTTAACACGACAATGATACCTTCTTTTAGTTTCGTAAAAGCACGATGATTATACTTTTTAAGGTGTCATACTTGCAGTAAACCACGCTTAATTCGAGTAGGAATACAAAATATTTAATATAGTACGAAGCAAATTCGCGTAACATATCAAGCGAACTATATGCATTACTCGCGGTATATGAAGACGTATAAAATATGGGGCCCCGCGTGGCCGAGTGGTCGATGGCCGTTGCCATTACAGATCACCGATATCTCACCTGTCCACGTATGTTCAACTTTCAGGCTCGGCCAATATGGGTCTGTGAGAAAGTTTGCCGTTAGCTTCCCATGGGTTACTGGTTCTTCACAGAGATTTTTCCGGGGTCATCCTTTGCTAGATATACTGGCCGTCATGTTTAGCCTATCTTTTGCTGAAAAATGGCGTTCAACCCACAGCAACAGCAACGCATAGAAGTAATACTCGGGCTTCTGATTGGTTCGATGTAAACGCGTTTTACAGTGCACACACGCATTAGTCACGGGTGTGCAGAGTGAATTTGTTTGTTTTGACAAATAACATTGGTATTTTTAGTAGTTATGTTTAAACTAATTACTTCCTTAAAATTTGGCCTGATTCATCAATACGAGGGCTATCGAACCTTACAACTATTACCACTGAAAAGAGAGCGGTTATTGCTATAGGTGTGGCCTCCATTTTGTGTACGATTGTCTGTAGGTATGGCATTGTATTTGTTCTTTGTTCGAGAAAATCAAATCTACATTTGTTTATCCATGGCAAAATTATTTCTTAGATAACCAGATATACAGCAAATCACAGTAATTTAGAATCGTACAGTTTTTCCTTAGAATAAATTCTAGAGAATTCGTGATGGGCCCAAAAACCTAAAAATAAATTTGTGTACTACTTTGTACTATGTCTAAATAAAGTGTTGTATAGTCTCATATTACGCTTTGCAAACAGTAATGTAATGATTAATTAATTCTTGTTTACTGGAACATCAAGACAAGATAAGACAATATTTTTTTACACTTAGGTTGTAAAGTTTTAAGCATACAAGAAAAAGAAAAAATATAGCATGTTATGTTATTACATAATGCTTAACATGGATTACAAGGTTTGGAAAACACAACCTGAACGCTTGCGAATATTTTTTAAGAGTCGTACGTTACCTGTATTCATTATTTTATTATAGCCATACAAGTTAGTCCAGGAAGTGTAAAAATGAGGTAACATCACGACAGGAAAGGCCAAATCATACTGAGGCAATTTGGAGTCAAGTGTTCTGATTTGAGGCAAACTATTCAGTCAGGGCAGAATTTGAACACTCGCCCATCTGGTCCCAAGACCGGCATCCTAACAACTTGACCACTGCAAGACGAGAGAATGTCTAATCGCAAATAAATAAATAAAATAATAACTAAATAAATAAATAAATCGCTTCTGATAGTGAGGGATGTTAAAGCGTTTAGGGATAAGGAATTAATCTCAGTAGATTGTTTTTTTATATACAAAAATACAGAGCTCCATTACCTGTATGAAAGTTTGCCATCCTGAATTAACACTTATAAAAGTTTGACCACAGTATTCTGACCCCGATTACAAACCTCCGGAGCTGTCCGTCCGTCCGTCTGTCCGGTTGGGTCATAGTTGTTACAAACTATGGTCTGTTCCTTACTTAATTAAACATGAATAAGGTATCGAAAAATATATTTGCCCTCTAATTTCGCTGAAATCTTACACTAGCTAACATTATCTTCGGTATTTACAATTCTTTGAAAATTATGACATTTCCTTGCCACACGTATTTAACATAATGTTTACAGTGCTTGTATAAAATAATGAAGCACTTGCATTCACAAAGAACACCAGTTAATCACATTACGTTCTTTGATCTTTTTCATCGTCAGTTACCTCAAGCGAGACATAACTGCAGAAGTATTTTCCTTGTTGGATTAAAAGTTTTTAGCACTGAGTTTAGATTGAATTGGGGATATGCTAATCAGAACTGTTTTGCATTAAACTCAAGTTCACGGTCTAAACCTCAACATCTGATATGTGTATTGGAGTGAATTTTGGTAAATGCAGTTCTCTCATGTATGGTGGAAAGACTTATGTAAGTAATAATTAAAATTCTATAATTCTAAATTTATTCAAATTAAAGTTATAAACAGTTAATGATTCGGGAAGATAGTACCTTTTCAAATTATATTTATTTATTTATTTATTTATTGGAAAGCAGAGGATTATATTTTAGAGACAAGGTATCACCTTTGCCCGATATTTAGTAAATGAAATCGAATCTCACTTGGTTGCCCCAAATACTACATTGCATGTCCAGGGATTTTCGTATCACACAAAACCAGCAAACTCTTGTAACTCACCAGAGACTTAGTTGTCCTTAAAAACAATAGAAAATTAAGAAAAACAAACGGGCCATTTTGAAAGGTTATGGGCGGTAAATACAATTATATTGACGAGCACTTATTATTATTAGACATAGAACAAAACAAATGGAATATATTGTTTGGGCACGCGTGGTGCTCATTAATAAAATAAAGTCAGTTTCACTGCAACTGTGTAACTATGATAGATTTCTTGCAATTAACAATGACCCATTCCAAGGAGTTTCAAACTGACGTGAGCAGGGCATAGAACGGTGGGTTGTCAATATAGCTGACAGGTATATCGTGTGGACTAATTTTCTCGTCCATGAAAGATGGTCTGCTATAGAGGTCAGCATGACTTTTGAGCGGTCTTTTATGTCAATGTAACCTACATCAATTATGCATATCCATGTATATGTTACAATCCAACAGTGGACTACTTGGGTTCACTTTCGTTGCATGTTACTAACATCATGTACCGAGCCATTGATTGTATAACCGTATCTGCTACTATAAAAGGTATTGATACCACCTGCACACTTTATTTCGTCTAATGACTATACATCTAATTTTGCGCCACCAACAGTCATGTAAAGTACTGACAATTATTTCATCATTTCTAGTTTGGTTTGGTTTTGTGAGTTTAACGCACTTTTTTCTTCACATGATTGGCTATACAGGTGGCCATTATAGTGGAGGACGAACAAAGAAAGACACCAGGAAGAACCACCGACCCAAGGGAAGCTACTGGCAAGCTTTCTCAGATACCCACGTTGGCTATACAGGCGGCCAATATAGTAGAGGAAGAACAAAGGTATACACCAGGAAGAACCACCGACCCAAGGGAAGCTACTCGCAAGCTTTCTCAGATACTCACGTTAGCAGAACCAAGACTCGAACCCACACGGACAGAGATGAGATGTCGGTCGTCTGTACAGGCGAGAGTCGTAGGTCGAGTCCCTCATCACTTCTAGTATATGACTCAAGTAGGGACTGGAGAAATCTTCATACATCGAGATCCATTATCTGACCTCATCCTTCACAACTATACATTAGCACTGTCACGTAAGCGTTATTCCAAATACTCAAAGGAACTATACGTTCATTGATTTAATTGATAGAAAGAAACCATAGCAAACATCCCCCCTTTCAATACATTGTTAAAAGTTATGAACTTTCATTTACTTACACAGTTGTAACCGGAATATTTGTAGAAAGAATTCTGGTAATGATTATTTTAATACTTTCTACACAAACCAGCACGTGCATCATTGAAAGCAACCGATATTAGCGTTTTTTCCTATATTCAAAAGGAAATGAACTGAATTTATTAACTGAAAGAGGCTTGAGTTCGATGGATGTTGAACAACAGATGTCCAGAATATAATCATCATGTACATCCTCAGAACCTAATAGATAATGCACAGATCGCGTGCTCTATACCGGCAAATGTTCAACCGAGTTATTCTCGAGGTTGCACATGCTGCGTATCTATTCGGTCCACTTCTTCCCGGTAGCCCTCAGCGGTAATAGATATCCAGTAACATTTGCATTCATTTTGAAATCTTCTCAGTACCAGAACTTAATTATGATACCCTTTACGACTGTGCAATGCCAAGAAGTTCAAAACTTTATCGGACCTATGTAAAGCTAGTACGTGTTTAGCCGAATTTCATTATAATACCTCTCAAGTGTATCCTCTAGGGGTTAAAGACTGAGAGTCAGAAATCCTCTTGGTGTCAAAATTGGGGGTCAGACTGTGTAAAAAACAAACTTTGGTATCAAAACTGGGGGTCAAATTAAATATTTGGGGGTCCCTGAAGCACAACTGAGGGTAAAGGGAAACACTGCCTCTCATTAAAGTAATCAAAGCGTACATGACTTTTTTTTATATGTCAATTGCGGCTGCGCAGATCTGTGAATCCAAGAGTTATTATTGGCACTGTTGAATCTCGGTTTTGTTTTAAAAAATGATCCGAAAAGAATAAATAAAATCATTTCCGCCGCCTCGGCTCTAATCCACGAACGCTGGCATCAAAACTAATCTGTTTTGTACCACCCTCTAATCCACTTGGCTGGCAGTGATCACCTACCGATATGGAACGCCAGAGCTGTCTTAAGATGACAATTTGTATTATATGATGTACAGACCTCTTTATACGATGTGCATTTGTCGTTGTATTATGTACAAACATCGTTATACATAATCGAAGGTCCTACACAGTGTGCATTTTATTCTCCTTTGTTCTTTTTTACTCATCAAATGTATTCTTTGCTTCCTAACACTGTATTCACCGTCAGTAGTTATTTAAGATTTGTAATGTGCTTCAAAACAACTGCAGTGACAAACAACGCAGTTGCGTAGGATTTAATCTCCTCTTGACTTTATTATACGTCAGCTGCAAATCTGTGTACTGTTTACCAGACGCTGTATCAATATTTCCCTAGCTTTCTGGTGTATATCCACGTGCATTATTAAGTGCAATGTTTGTAGCCTGGTATTTACGTCTTGATATATATTCCATCTGCTGTTCAGCTTCTTAACAGATATTCCATCCATTTTGAAAAAAAGATAATCGCCGCAGTTTCACTTCTTAGTCTTGAGCATTACAATTCATTACTATCTTTTTACAGTTAAAAAATGTTGGGATTGGTCAGCATGTTAGGACTGTTTTTGGTATCGACTCCAGTATCAAGTAAATTAATGCTTGCCTTTCGTCAGGGGCCCCGGGTGGCCTAGTGGTCTAAAGCACTCGCCTTTAAAGATCACTGACATCTCACCTCCGTCTGTGTGGGTTCGAGTCTCGGCTTGGCCAACGTGGGTATGTGAGAAAGCTTGTCAGTAGATTCTCGTGGGTCGGTAGTTCTTCCAGGGCTCTTCCCGGGTTCCTTCTCCACCAAATGTACTGGCCTCCATGTATAGCCTATCATGTGCTGAAAAATGGTGTTACGCCCATAAGAACCAATTCTTGGGAGCTAATGCAATAGAAACATGATTGAAAACAAAAACTTAAACGTAAAAAATGTTCTGCAACTTAAACGACGCGTCCGTCGGTCTATTAGTAACATAAAATACTTGGAGCATTGCCATGAAACGTTTCATACACATTTAACACGTGATTGAAAACAAAACCTTAGTCATAAAAAATGTTCTGCAACTTAAACGACGCGTCCGTCCGTCCATTAGTAACATTTTATTGTCACTACTCCTCCTAAAATGCTTGGAGCAATGTCATGAAACGTTTCACACACATTTAACCTGTGATTAAGTTGGTCCTAAATGAAAATGGTGCTTCTTGGACTTCCAAAATGGCCGCATCAGAAGTCCTCTTAAACGTCGAATGAATGGTCGTATCAACATTGGGTTTACAGTAAAAGACTTTTTATATGACGTCTGATAGTCTGGACGAAAATGAAGTCGATCTGATGTCCAATACGGCCGTCACGGGAGCCATCTTGAAAATCTTGTCATCACTATATTGATATGGGGTTTTCAAAAGAAGACCTTTTTTGATGTCTAGTTGATTTTAAATGAAAATGGTCCCACTCGCAGATCCAATATGACCGCCACAGCATCCATATTGAAAGTTTTGTTATTGCATCTTCCTGAATGCATGGTCATATCAAAATGGGATTTTTACCGGAAGACTTCTTATAATGTCTTGTTGATCCTAAATGTAAAATTTTGCTGCTCGCGCATCGAGTATGGACGTCACAGCGGCCATCTCGAAAATATTGCTATCCCACTCCTCCATAATGGATGCATGAGATTTTTCATTAAAATGTTTCTTATTATTTTTTCTAGTTGGACCTAAATGAAACTTGTGTCGATCTGGTGTACAATATGGCAGCTAAAGCAGCCATCTTGAAAATCTTTTAATCGTGACCCCTCCTGAGCGGAAAGTCATATTGACATGGGGTTTTCTCAAGAAGACTTATTAGGATGTCTAGTCAAAAATGAAAATCATACCACACGCTTATCCAATATGCCTGTTACAGTGGCCATCTTGAAAATCTTCTTATCGCTCCATCTTCTATACGGATGATCTTATCAATATGAGATTTTCTTTTAAAGACTTCTTATGATGTCTAGTTGATTCAGTATGAAATTGGTGCAAATCTGACATACAGTATGTTCATCACAACAGTTAATTTAAAAAATCATGTTAAGCGCTGAAGAATATCGGAGATATTTTCAACACTCAGCAGTAAAACAAATTGTTTGAACTTCAATTCCTCGGTTTTTGCCCAGCAAAGCGTCCTTTCGAGGGACTTTTGTATCACAAAAGAATACGAACATAAGAATACGAACATAGACATTACATTGTTTTAACTGGAGAAATTTAAACCCCATTGTGTTTAAAAAAACTGGACATTATATTAAAACTTTTGCGCGTTAAGTTCATTTATTTATTCTTATTTTTCGCGGAAATAGCGATGGGTTAGAAATAGGAATAAATATGCATGGAAATATTTATTGACTTAAAAAAAGGCCGGTACTCTGCCTAAATTTGTAAGCCGATATCACAAGTTCATGTCCCGACTGGTCATTCAGTGACGTCATTTGCACGATAGTTATGTCATTCACATAACTGTGTGTTCTGGAAACTCCTCCGCCCTTTTAAGATGCAGTAATTTGTTGATGGCTATATATCAGCACGGTGCATGCCGAGTAAAAAGTAAGACATTTTGTACTGTTTTCAGAGATGAATGTTGATAGCGTTCGCACGAAGACTTGAAGTGTCATATAGTTGTCACTTGTTAGCTAAAAATCATGCTAGGGTGGGTTTTTAAAAAAAACGATAATTATGTCTTCAAAGTTTCGTCACAGTTCTCCGAAAGCGTAGAAAGTAGTCGCATACAATTTTATTACATATTAATGACATGTAATGAAGAACGTTATTTTAAATCTAGCTTTTATTTAAAATATCCCTGCTATTTCATTAAGAATTCAAGTTTCGAAATAGTATAGCTCCTTATAACAGCGCTTTTGCTTAGTATATGTTAAAAGTTATTCCTTGTAATCGTCGTAATCTCAATAATATTCATTGTTAGGTAGCAAAATTTAGCTAAATGAAGCATGGAAATATAAAGGCAATCGTGCGTCATCCACACGTTTAAATTTAAATTTAATCTGTCAAAGGGGAAGAATGACTTCACCTGACATGAATTTTAAAATGGTGATTTGAATTGGGAAAAAAACACGAATGAGAGTGAATACATTAACACAAATTTTTTGCCCATAATACGCTGTACATTATTTATCTTTTAATGTTTGGTATGCTTTCAGTACCGAATTATATGTGCAAAGTGCGTCATACTGGTGTTTGTTATTTACTGGTGTAATTGTTCATATATTTCTCAGTAAAAATGATTTGGTTTTTGTGGGGCATAACTCCACTTTTTAGAACATGGTACATGACGGCCGCAAGATGCATGACCAGTGGTGGGAAAGGAAAGCTAATGAAGTGCAACACTATGCCGACACTAACAACTCCAAAGAGTTCTACAGTGCCATCAAGTCAATCTTTGGCCCTTCAAAGTCTGGCTCTGTCCCCTTGCTTGCTGCAGATGGCAGTACACTAATAAAGGACAAGGCTGGCATTAAGGACAGATGGAAAGAGCACTTTAGCCAGCTCCTAAACCTGCCCTCATCGGTTAGCCATTCTGCTCTTGAACAAATACCCCAACAGCCAACTAAGTCTGATCCCTAGTTGCATTGAACAAACACACACAATGCCTGGCATAAGTCTGATCCCTAGTTGCATTGAACAAATACACACAATGCCTGGCATAAGTCTGATCCCTAGTTGTATTGAACAAATACACACAATACCTGGCATAAGTCTGATCCCAAGTTGCATTCAACAAACACACACAATGCCTGGCATAAGTCTGATCCCTAGTTGTATTGAACAAACACACAAAATGCCTGGGATAAGTCTGATCCCTAGTTGTATTGAACAAATTCACACAATACCTAATTCTGATCCCTAGTTGCCTTGAAGAAATACACACACTACCTGGCATAAGTCTGATCCCTAGTTGCATTGAATAAACACACACACTACCTGGCATAAGTCTGATCCTTAGTTGCATTGAACAAATACACACAATGCCTGGCATAAGTCTGATCCCCAGTTGTATTGAACAAATACACACACTACCTAAGTCTGATCCCTAGTTGCATTGAACAAACACACACAATGCCTGGCATAAGTCTGATCCCTAGTTGTATTGATCAAATTCACACACTACCTAAGTCTGATCCCTATTTGCATTGAACAAATACACACAATGCCTGGTATAAGTCTGATCCCTAGTTGCATTGAACAAATACACACACTACCTGGCATAAGTCTGATTACTAGTTGCATTGAACAAATACACACAATGCCTGGCTAAATCTGATCCCTAGCTGCATTGAACAAACACACACAATGCCTGGATAAGTCTGATCCCTAGTTGTATTAATCAAACACACACACAATACCTGGCATAAGTCTGATCCCTAGTTGTATAGAACAAATACACGCAATACCTGGCATAAGTCTGATCCCTAGTTGCATTGAACAAATACACACAATGCCTGGCATAAGTCTGATCCCTAGTTGTATTGAAGAAACACACACAATGCCTGGCATAAGTCTGATCCCTAGTTGTATTGAACAA
>JAECUM010051776.1:0-34698 GCA_016617855.1 Megalonaias nervosa | reverse complement strand
TCTTTCTTCATCGTGCATGACCGCGAAATATAAATCAAACTTAATTCATCTCTTTTTTAAAGATATAATATGATGTTGTGTCCTAAGACCAAAAACGTCAATGCCGCCACTCAAAATGTTTCAATAATCCAGTTATAAGAATGTAAGAGGATTAATGTAGACATCTATTCCTTTCCAGATCAAAGAAGAATAATGCAAGGTGTAAATACAACGACCCCTCACCTGCCAATGCTAAACGACAAGTTTTACTTGGAATCCAGCGTACCCCGTGAGCCTCCCGAACGCAGCTGGAACCGTCTGCAGAGAGTTCTCATCGACTATCCAAGGGACAAACATTTACTTCATCGCCAGACACTGTGGAACTTCCATAAAATCAACCGTGGGGCATTTCGCTCCCAGGTGTGCTCACTTCCTGACATTCCGTTTAGATATAAACGTACATTTCGAGACTGTCGGAGTACAGGTGTGCAGACAGATAAATATGATTTAGAACAACATAGTAAATTCGAGCGGCCATGTTTAATTCTTCCGCATATAAATGACCCTGAGTCAAACGACATCTCGAGTCCTCAGAGATCCATCCGCCCTCCGGGACCTCTGGTCTCACCCGAGCTCTCGAGACGCACTTCCCGTACTTCATTTGATTCGCTTAGTAAGATTACAGAACGTGATTTATGTATTGACATTGACACAGAAACCATTAGGAAGACAGTAGACAGCGGAACTATGACGGACTTCGAGCCGATTCGGAGGAAGAAAAAGATGCTAAAAACTAAGAAAACGAAAACCCCAATAATTAACACACAATCGAAAATCACAGATGCTATCATGGAAGACAAAGGCGCTGATGGAATAGAAACCAGAAAGTCTGTGAAGTTCGTAGATAAAATGGACAAAAGTACGGAAACGTCTTTGGAACTAGAACAGAAAGAGTCCGAAATAGTACCAACACCAGTGTCCATGTCATCTGCTCACTCTGGTGCGTCGGCGTACATTTATGCAGAAAATGTAGGGTCATCAAGTCAGTTTACGCTAGGAGACCCACTCTCTGTTGTTGACTTCTTAAGTAAAGCCAGTGACGGTTGCAGTAGTGACCACGACAAATCCAGTTCAGATAAGAACCATGGCGCCATTGGGAAGAAGAGAAAGAAATACAAGGAAATTAATTACAATGAAGCGGACAGAATTTGGTTCGAAAAAATTGCAGGTGACAAAGAAGTCGTTGACTTATCGGCATATGATAACTTTGCAAGGACACGCCCAACACTTGAAACTGTGCCAGAAATGAACGATAAATTACCAAAAACAACTTTCACGCCACGTATATCAGGGGAGTACAAACTTGCTCGCCCCAATGCTGCAAATAAATACTATCCCGTCTTTAGCAAGGATGGAACCCCAGTGAAAAAGGTTGGCGGTGGCGGAGGAGGTGTTACGCCTAAAAATAGCAAAATTGCTAAGGCGCGACAAGTGTTGGCCAAGTCATTCTAACTTACTAAAACCTGTCCATCGTTACTTACAATGTGTTTATCTCTTGTCCAAATATATTTATTTATGCTCCCAAGAGGATGGTACTTTGCAAGTTGTTTTAGGGTTGGGGGTTGTTTGTTTTTTTGGAGGGGGGGGGGTGCGGTGGGCTGCTTAGCAGAACTATCCACTTCTTTTGATTATTTAATCCCTGAAGGGATGAATTCCGTCTCATCCCTTTACCTCTTGGTAGTGTAGCGGATTCTTTGGTCAATACAGTTTAGATCACTCGTTGTAAGAAAATAATAAGACAGATAGCGAAATCTCACACCCAGTAGGTTTTTAATGTATGCATGCGAATAATAACAAATACGTATGCTTGAAGTTATTAATTTTACTATCCTTGAAAGTTACCCTGGGGATGCATCTGAAAAAAGAAAATAAATGGTTATTGGTTGATCCATTATACAATGGAGTCATTTTCCTGGAAACACATTTACAGGACTTTGAATTTATTTCTAAGAGAACGACGCTCTGAACGGACGGTACCATATGTATCAGGATATAACGCTCATTTTGATACAACATCGTACACCTGATCTACCTGCACATCATGATTCAGCAGAGCAGGGTCCACGTATTTTGTTTGAACTCGTAAGAGGGACGAAGAGAGTTGACTCTAATATATAGGTGTATTACGCGACGGCAGATCTGAGTCTCCGCTATTCGTAATTATAATGCTTTTTATATAGGTTGCGTGCACCATGCAATAATTTTTGAAAATATCAAAAAGTCATAAATTCATCGTTGTTGTTCTGTTTAAGATGGTTTTTGAGTTTGTCAAGGCATGACGAAGGAGACAAGAAAGTGACGTTCCAAAATAGGAAAAGACCCCATCCCCCAAAATTAAATGGTTCCTTTGTTCACTTCCCTCTCGTACATATGCTTCTTTTCCCGCACTCAGTCCAAATTGCCGAAGATTTAGCAAAACGTTTAGACGCTGGTTTACATCTAAATACAAAGACCCTAATCATTTTTAAAGCTTGAAGCATCTATCTAATACAACGTTTGAGAAGCTTCGGGATATTAAACATGTACGTATATATACAGATAGATTTATTTGCAACAGTACACATGTATATGTACGCAGGAGACGGGTGAAAAACAGAGTTCCACCGTTTTTCCAGACTAGTGTGAAGAAAACAAAATATGTGATTCTACTCAGTGGTTTATGTACCAGATAGTTCACAACACTAGTACTTAAATCTAACATGAAAAATTATTGAAATGGAAAAATATTAAAATATATTAAATATATGATTTTACTCAGCGCTGTATGTACAAGATACGTCATAACATTATTATTTAAATCTAAACAAAAATTATAAATTTGAAAAATATTACACTTTATTAAAAATTAGAAGGAGTTGGATTAAAGTTCGCTGATATAAACAAGGAAATTTCTTCACGTTTGTAATTGCTACATAAAATAGGATTCAACGATCTTAAGATACAATAAATCCTGTACATATTTAAATATAAAAGGCTGTCTATTCATCTATGTCTTCCGTGATATAACATTTGTCCATATAATGTATTTTTGGAATTGCGTTCCATTTGATCCAACACCAACGCAGGAAAGATGTGACCACGCAGAAACCTGTACGTCTTTGACTTGATTGGGTTAGACTTGGATCGTAAGAGAGTTTTATGGGGTGCTAGATCCAGTGGCTCTTTCGAGTCAACATAAATAACGAAGTAAACCATGGCAGAATTTCTAGATGGGAGTGTCTCAGCTTATTTTGTAATCACGTAAATCTACCACTGTGGGTGTAATCAGTATGCTTATATGAATAAATACGAGCCGATCTCAATCATCCTGATGACCTTCATCTTTATATATATATATATATATATATATATATATATATATATATATATATATATATATATATATATATATATACACCCAAGGAAAAAAATGGTGCTTCTTTAGTCGCCCGTTTTGCCAATGGATGCCGCATCGGTTCTAGTATGCACCCACCCCGCACCCACAACAAGCTAGCATAGGGCTTCGAACTAAATGAATACCGATGTTGATTAATTCTGACAAGAGAAAATCCGCCATTATAATCTGGGCAAATTATGGAAACTAATGTGGAAAAATACAGTTTCTTAGGATGAAAATGTTCTTTTATTATGCAATATTTTATGGTGAATATATTTATTTATTGATTGGGAGGGGATCTTCACCTAAAACAGGTGAACTGTTGGTTAAATTGGTTGTTGGGAAATAAATTTATTTTTCATATCAAGAAAGCTTTTTTTGTGTTGATTCTTAATGAATATTCTCGTCATACTAATTAAACACGTTTACAATGTGGATAAAAATGTTGGCCTAATAAACTAGAGTAAATCGTAATAGAGAGTATGTCTTCAATGTATGATATGAACTATTCTCGCTTGGTAATATCTTAAATGTACGATATTGACTATACTCACTTGGTAATGTCTAGAATGTACGATATTGACTATATTCACAAGGTAATATCTTAAATGTACGATATTGACTATATTCATAAGGTAATTCTTAAATGTACGATATTGACTATACCCACAAGGTAGTGTTTTAAATGTATGATACTGCCTATACCCACAAGGTAATGTTTTAAATGTACGAGATTGACTATACCCACAAGGTAGTGTTTTAAATGTACGATATTCACTATACCCACAAGGTAATGTTTTAAATGTACGATACTGCCTATACCCACAAGGTAATGTTTTAAATGTACGAGATTGACTATACCCACAAGGTAATGTTTTAAATGTACGATATTGACTATACCCACAAAGGTAATGTTTTAAATGTACGATATGGGCTATACCCACAAGGTAGTATTTCAAATGTACGATATTGACTATATTCATAAGGTAATGTCTTAAATGTACGATATGGGCTATACACAGAAGGTAGTGTCTTCAATGTAATATATTGATTATACTCACGACATGCATGAAATTTTTAAACTCCGCCTCAGACACCAGTTTATCACCTGTGTATAAAAGAAGTTCGTTTACAGTTAAAAGTAGTTATGCTGATAGACGCTTTATCATTAAAATTTTCACAAGGCCTTGGTAAGAAAAGCATACTGAGTGGTTAAAATCGACTCGTGTGACGTAGAAAACAAGAAGCTTCTCAAGAAAAAAACTACATGTTTTATAGCGTTCATTCAGTCATGAACGTAAAAATACGATTAAACAATTCACGAACAGCAATAGCGAATCGAAGGCTATTTATGCATTGTGTGTAATCTTTGGCCCAACTTCGTCACTTTATGAATCCTTTAAAACAGGACATTCGATTCTTATAACGAATGTAATAAGTAACCGAACTTAATTTTACCAATTTGCTTCCTAATATTTGTAATGAACACAAATAGTGCGCATGAATTTTTAAGTAGTTCCCTTCTGGTGTCATGAATTAATAACATTTAGTTTTCTGCATAATACGCTGCAATCTTAACCAATATAAACGTTTGGTACAAATGCTTGTTAAAATTTATTAATAACATAAGAGCGCTAGCCATGTCATTGATATGCACTGCAAATAGAAACAGCAATAAGCATTCCCATGGAGAACCCTTTGTATGCAATAAGGTTAAGATTCCTAATTAAGTTTGATTAAACTGAAAAATAAAAAGAAACGAAAAACGACAGAATAACAGTCAAAAGTTTAAGAAACACTAACATTTGTTAGCTTAATCCACATGTTTTCTCTTACTACTACTCGTATTAAAAAATGATTTGAGGACAAAATAGATCCAAGTGCTATACAGAACTCTACTTGCATCGAAACAGTTTGTGATTCAACCATGTGCAGCAAAACTTCGATTAAGTATACTCATCTCGCTTGTTCTATGGAGTTAAAGACGACGAAGATGAACCCGGGATGGATAACCAGCCTCTAGGTCGATCATACAACAAACATTGGTATTGATAGGGTTCGTTGTCAAAACCGTTTCGGGTTCAGAGGGTAATGTAATTGAATTGGCGCCTATTTGTCATCTACATTTCGCGTTAAAATAATTATTCCAAGATAAATCCATGTAAACAACCAACTTGAAACGAGAATGGACACAATGATTTATGTCATTAGTAAATGATATCGTTCGAGAATAGTCGCTTAACTTCGATTTAGAAGCAAACCGCCTTTCTGCAAATAAATATTGTTCCATATCAGAATTAGATCCTATAATATTCAAAGAAAACAATACTTGAAATTTAAACAGAAAACATGTTAAGTTGAATTCGATATTAAACATGGTGTTACATTTTTGGACCGCTACGGTGGCCTAGTGGTTAGAGCGTCCGTCTTGGATGCGGGAGGTCGTGGGTTTCATCCCTGGCAGAGTCATACCAAAGACTTACAAAAATTGTACTAACAGCTGCCTCGCTTGGCGCTCAACATTAAGAGGTTAGTGTTAGGACTGGTCGGCCTGGTGTCAGGATAATGTGACTGGGTGGGACATCATGCTACATGTCTGCGGCATGATGCCCCAGTGCTAGACATCACTATAAACTGCCACACTGCAGACATCGTAGCGATATGACTGAAAAATTGTTAAAGCTACGTAAAAAATCCAAATCACACACACAAATCACACACGTTACATTTTTGTCTAACTTTGTTTTTGCCACAAGCCCCGATTTAAAAGACTTGGACAAAAATAGGACAAGTTAAAGATATATTCACGAATTTCTCTGCTCTGAGTTGTTCTTTGGTGGATGAACACCCGAACATGATAAAACCATGTCATTATCTTCAAAACGCTAAAATGAATTAGAATATCCCTGAAAAGTTGCCCAAAAGAAGCAAACATATCGATTGACAAGACAGGACTTTCATAATGATATAGAAGATACTGAAAGCGCCTACATTATTTATGATTAATTTCTTCGCCAAATTGAACCTTACCAAAACGTTTATAGGTAAGGAAACTTAATCCAAAAGAGCCGAAAGTAAGTAGCTAAAACCACAGAGATACCGCCAAGGATCAAGGTATGCATTACGTGGTGTACAATATGGTACAATTTTATGATGTTAGTTATTTGAAGAGAAGGTCAAATCACAACAACAATAGTTTATCTACCGTTCTGATACTGAGCTACCAGATGGTGATTACAACGACACAAGTTTGCCAACCGTTCTGATCCCAGGAGCAGATCGGGGCTAGAGGGAAGCCTGCTATACTTAGATGGTTACAATTATGCCATGGAAATGCTTGAGATGCAGAAACCAGGGTTTCCATTCAACAGGCTCCTTGTCTAATTGTTTACATCCCCTTCTCCCCCTACATGATATTCCTGGAACCATCCCGGTATCCAGAGTTGAGATTCGGTGGTTACAGCGACATAACTGTACATACCGTTTGGATCCAGAACTGCCAGGTGGTGGGCGATGTCATCGGTGGTCAGGAAATTATCGTGGTTGAAGTCCAAGTTATAGAAGAAAGCGGCAGTAGTTGCGCGATCGTCATGGTACGCTTGTGCCCAGAAGCTGACAAATTCATCTTGAGACACCTGCAGATCAACTGCAATTATAGCATTTCTGCTCTTAGAGAACATCAAGAAAAAAGAATAACTCAAAAGATTGCACTTTTTGCCGTGTATTTAATGTGAGATTACCTGTGATAACTAAATTATGCAAATGTGATCATCAGCTATTTCTGAGAAATGTATTTTGCGATTAATAAGCACTCTTCAAATGACAGAGAAAATACAAAGTTGAAGATCACTTTCAATGGAGCTTTGCGAAATAAATTTCTACATTTTTAATGTGCCGTTCCAGCTGTGATATATATATGTATATATATATATATATATATATATATATATATATATATATATATATATATATATATACACACACACAGTTTGCTCTGTGCAAACATTTGCCGGAACAGGAGGGAAAATATTGAGCTCCATGGTTCAAAGTCTTTTCCTGTGTGTTTGGCAAACGTTTGAAAACAGCCAACCGTGCACAGTCGTAATTCTTATATGATCAATAATTGTTACTGAAATATTTATAAAAAAATAGAAGGTTTTTAAACACAGAAACTACGTAATAAATCAGTTCGTCAATTTCGTTTGTTTGAGTATGGCTGACGTCACAAAACTGCAAGCGCTAAAGCAGCGGAAACCTGGTCAAAAATTTAGAATATTTTAAACATACCAAGAATGAAAAACTAACGGCATCGTTAGTGTAAAGATTGGCTTACAGTTTTTGTCCCATCTGAAAACAAGCTCCAGCATCAGTTCACCCTCGCTGACATGTCCGTCATGATTGTCGTCCATATCGAGCATTACTAGCGCAGTAACCTGGTCGACGGTCAGCCCGTGAGTATTTGCCCTGAAAATGATTAAATTTGTACAGTTAACTAATCTGACACGAATTAGCCTTTCCTAGCACCTTCCCATAAAAAATTTAAAAACAAAATATATCCTTCTCTTTTAAAGCTCATATTCTCAAATATAAATCTGCTACCATATTACGTGAGCTTGACCTATATTGCTCCGTACCGTTTTGAGCACAATAATGGAATTTGGGCGGGAAAGACACAATATCAGATATCACACCGGAAACGTATTCATATAATTGATATTTTGTGCGAATAAAAAGGAATTATACTTCGGAAAATCTTTTTCTTATTTGGAACATGTTTCTAAGAATTTAAACAATTTTGTGCCGTATCAACATCTAGGTGACTCAGTACAATTTTTTAATGATTCGGAGGTTAGACCGTCGTGCGAGGTATGTTAACATTTCTCCTACCTTCCCCACTGATCGCTCAGAGCCTTGACCAAATATATATGCATGTATGTATCTATGTATATATGTATTTATTTTTAAAGAATCTATTATAAAGTTTTAAATAAATTGCTTTTACCCAAGAGCTGCCTCAATGACAATAGCCAATAGGAAGTATGTAATCATCTTCACGTCTGAAATAGACGAAACATAATCTTTGCAAAATTACATCTTCTATTTGGTACTGCCATTTTAACGTTGGCAGCAGTCGAACAAGTTTAAAACCTCTTCTTGTAGAATGGGTATAATTGTCGGGTTTCTGGAACTATAGGCGTGTTAATTAAAGATGTGACGTCATCGTGTTACATCGTTGTATCCCCCAGAGGTACAAGTCAACAATCCATGTAGTGGAGAGTAAAAGTGACCACGACGTTGCGAAAGTATCAAATGACGAGCCGACAGAGTAATCAGCACAAAATAATTACAAGTTGATTTTGCTAACATCATAATTATTATCTTCATCCTAACCATCATCATGATAACGATGTTGTTGAAGCAATATATTAGTAATAACAGGGACCGACCATTTACGTTTCCGGGCATTTTGTTTTTGGGGACAATGTTATCCTTAAATAGCTTGAGAAAAAGTGCTCTTGCATTGATTTATGAAAATCTAAATCTGTCATATAAAGAAAAATCATAGTATCTTCGTCTGATTATTAAATGGTGGGTCCCTTACTCTCGGTATTTAGTCAAAACTGCTTGTGCACGAATTCCTTTATGGAGGTTAATAATATATGGATATATAATAGAAACGATATATATACGTTATTCTTTTCAACTTCATTTGGCTGGTGAGTTAGCAAGGGCTGTATTAAGCTACCTGCCGAACTGAAATCTGTTGACTGACTTCACGGGTTAAGGGTTGAGGCAGGAGGAGATCTATTTTCATTCCTACAATACAGCTGGCATCGGACAATAAAAATTCAAGTGGAACTGGCATGTGGCCACATGACTTCATTGCCAATTTCCGAATAATCGTCGGCATATTTATGTAATCCCAATTTTAGCAATATATGCTGCAGATGACATCGTGCAAATCGTCCATTGACATGACATCTGCACGCGTACATAAAATCTTCCTTTTCCAGGTACTTTTGACTCTTCACCAGAGATATACTTAATATTAAAATGTGAATACCATCCGATCGTCTGTAATTTTTTTATGGACATATTCCTATTGCACAAAATTGATGCACCATTGTGTATAGTGAAATGGATAAGTGCATCTTCTCTGTCGAGACTGACCAGATTGTACCTCTGGCGGAGACCCTGATGTAAACTTGTGAAGTCATAGCCATCTTTTCCTAAATAGTCCATAACTTCAAACTGTATTTTATATATGTATATAAAATTACCATAAAAAATTGAACTTTTCAGAGTTTTTTTCTTCTTAGTTCGAGGCGAAAATATCAGCTTAAACTTAATGATTATAAATTTGAAGCATGTTTGAGGAAAAAAATATGTTATCATGTAGATTATTGAATTGTGGATTTGATTTCCTCTCCATATGGGATGTTAATTGAAAATGACATGTTACGAGATACATTCGTGCATTAAAGACTCAAAGATGTTTTGAATGAAGAAATTTCCGCCAAAATATTAAATTTGATGACTGAGTGTAACAAAATGAAAATAGTTAAGCATGCGATGTATGCTTATAATTAATTCTAATTTATGTTACGTCCTCCTGTCTAAACTAAGAAAAACATGTTTTTTGCTGTACTCGCTTGACACATAGGAGAAAAAATAATTCTTTCTTGTTATTTAATATAAGAGCTAAGGATAGGACTATGTGAAAAAGGACTGAAAATAAAGAGAATAAAATGAAAGAGTCAGAATGTTATCGATGTTAAAAATCATTACCTGAGCTGAACAAGAACCAGAAATCAGGCACCTACGAGGGTTTGATACTTTTCAACCATATATATAGCCCCAAAAAAGGTTATCTGTGTCACGTTCCCTATCAAACGTGACTAAACTGATAAGAATTTGAATTTAATCCGGCAATAGCATAAATAATTCCTCCCTGTCCCTGCTTTGCTTTCTAAATCATTACGTCGATTTACGACACGTATAAAAGGTTCACAGATAACCATCAGTACACATGCAACAACAACTAAAGCAAACAGCAAGCGTATGTTGCATTTTCCCTTAGAAGATGCGATAATACAACAACCGCTTAAAGACATTGCCATATTTTCATCCTCTTAGTTAGTTACATAAGAAGAAAAAAGATTATTTTGCATTTGTCACGATGGCACCTTTCTTCCCGATTCTTATCCTGCACAAATAAAATGCGGTTAATTATCCATGTAAAATTTGTAATTATTTTTCAGTATAAATTTATTTGTTCAACCATTAAGTACTACTTTACAGAAAAGAATTGCCACCCTATGTTAAGTCAATTATTCCGTAAGAGATATTTCTATCCCTTTAAGCTGGTTTAATTTTTTCTTTCACACACATTTATGAATATAAAATTTTACGTTTCACAGTAGTCATTTCAATTCTTGAGTTTAAAAGCAGATAGATAGATAGATAGATAGATAGATAGATAGATGTGCCCAGTGTATTCCTCTTTAATTATATTGACCTTAATGATATGGTCCATTCAACGTTATCCAGAAAAAGGACAAAGGCGACCATATAGACAACACAGGTAGTTATAGGGGTGTTTGTAAATCAATTGTATGACAGCAGATTCCAATGAAGATTTCTCTGATTACTTGGTATACTAGTATACATAATAATATTTACTCTAACTGATACTAAAGGTAATATTTTTTAAACATCTATATGTTTATATTTAAAATTTATCAAAACTGTTTTCACAGAATGACGTCCAAAATAAATGAAGCAGAGTCTCTTCGCCTTCAATACAAAAGGTAACAGAGAATTCTGTGGAGAACATTGTACTGAACACTCTGAAGTTCATTATCCTCAATAGTTGGGAAGGGAAGGTAAAATATTGATTCCAAATCTTCGTGCGAGTACTTTCTGATATATATATATATATATATATAGTAGCAAGTATATAGTATATATATATATATATATATATATATATATATATATATATATATATATATATATATATATATATATGGGGAGAAGGGGGTCACCCTGTCTGACCCCGTGCTGTTTAGGGAACACTGAGCAGTATCCATTATTTAGTACACAGCTTGATATATCACAAGTAAAGAATGGAAACCATTTCAAGACAGATCGACCAAAACAGAAAAATTCTAAAGAATATACTATAAAAGATCATTCTACTGAATCAAAAGTTTTTTCGAAAAAAAAAACAAAAGCTAAAAGTGCTGGGATGTCATCTTCCTCTGTTTTTCAAATAAATAAAATATGAGGCGTGTACAGTCTCTTATATATAGAAACTTTAAAAAAAATCTATTGTGTTTCGCTTATTATTTGTTGTAAAGCCTTCTTTATTCTGTGAACATTAGATGATGATCGAATTTTTAGGTCAACATTTAAGAGAGAGACGGGTCGCAAATATTTTTGGATAAAATGTTGATTTTCCTTCTTTAGCAATACATGCGATAAATTTTAGCTGTTGTATAACTGAGAGACTTTTGTTTTCATATACAAAATGTAGGAATCTAACCTAAAGGTCCTCGGGTCAATCCAGAAAAATGTATCGAACTTGGCAGTAAAACCATCTTAGCCAGGTCACTTGCAATTCTACATTTTTTTTTTTTCAGTGCGTATACACATTCTTGCAGTGGTAGAAAACCTTGAAGTTCTTCTTTCTCATCTGCAGTTAGTTTGACATTAAATGGATTTGTAGATTCAAAAGCGATGTTCAAATGAGAGGTTTCGACTTGAGGATTTCTAGGAGAATTAAGGTTTTTGTAAAGTGATTTCTGTTTCATTAAAATTCCATTCAGATCTGTTAATTCACTTCCATCATCAAGGATAAGCTTCGGTACCAATTTATCAGTTTAATGCCTTTTCTCAATGTTACAAATCAGCTTCTCTCCTCCTCCACTTTCCATTTATCTTACTTCTGCTCTTAAGAACAAATGTAATGGTTTTATTATTGATGCAAGTAACCAAAGTGTAATCTTCTTCTGCTGTTGCACCGACTGCAACTAATAATAATAATAATAATAATATTATTATTATTATTATTATTATTAGTAGTAGTAGTAGTAGTAGTAGTAGTAAAGTAGTAGTAGTAGTAGTAGTAGTAGTATTAGTAGTTCCGTCATCATTGATGAAATATGGTTGTTTAGTGATATTTTTCTGAGACTGGCATCTTTCCGGTGCCTTACATCTCTAAAACATTTCTAAATATGCCGTCTGTAAGCAGGAAAGCCGTTTATCTGATCAGGAACTGTATCAGAAATATACCCAGAGTATTTAGGATGTCTCTGACTATGTGTAGCATCGCTCCTAGTGTTAAGTACTGCTAGTGGTAAGTAGGTCACGTGTGACAATGCTGGGACACTAGTTAAATTTTTTAAAAATATTTTGGTCTTTTCAGTCCCTTCACAACAAATGAACTTATTCACTGATTATTTCAAATTACTGTTCTATCGTGCTGTCATATATTATTTACTATTGAAACACTCCGTATGCGCATGTGATCAAGAGAATATTGCTAGACCTCTTCCTCAGCTACTGCATAAAACAGAACACGTTCCGAGACATTGCTATTGGACCATATCCGTTTTTACTTTAGGATTTTCAAGTGTGATTTGGAAGCGGGGTCCATTGACATCTGTATGAACCACAATCATCAGGTCCAGTTGGAATGGTGATGAAATATCATTTTTTTTTTTATTCTCCAGGAAGAATGATGTAATCGAAGGTATACAATATTACATGTGAACCTTTCTGTGCTTGGTTTGTTCATAGAGCCAGAAATAAGATATTAGTTCCCGTAACTCTAGACAAGCAGTGGATTACTAAAGGGCCAGACTGATTTTGGTCGAGAAGGGGCTATAATTATAGTAATTACACAAAACTCAAGCCAAAAAACGGCGCGCGTGTGTGTGTAGGCGGGGAGAATTCGGTGGATTCCCATACATATGCTCGATTTGTTATCAAGCAAACAAGCTTGTCCGATTTCCAATGCGCATGCGTATCGCGCATGATGCCTATCACGAAATAAAGTGCAAGATCACTAGCAAAGTGCATTCAAAGATATCAACACTATCCTACCTCAAAACAACTAAGATATCAAACGTTTATCACAAATCCGCTTTTGTATATGAGGGTGAGCATAGACTTTAGTTTTGTTCTGGCTGACTCATGAAAAACGTAAACAATACAGACTACTCGATATGGTCAGCTGATCTTTATAATAATAGTTCTGTCAATTGCACTCGTAAACAGGAGCATGTGCATCAAACTTAAGTCGAAATATGAGTCTGTTTACACTATATGTATCAATCTAGAATTTACATTTTTTATTTTTGTGATAACTTTGCCAGTACACAAACGATGGCATCTTTTATAAAACCACCACTTAATATAATTCATTTGCATAATATTTATAGTCCTCAAAATTGGGTTAATAAAAAAACGGACGCATACTGTTGATAAGTGGTAGGTGCCATGAGGGAAAGGGTTTGGTTATTTAAAGAAAATTGGAAACATCTCAAATTTGTTCTGTTTTCATTCTATTTGTTGAGACGATTTTAGCAAGTTTGCTTGCACTGCTGCTATATTCTGTTAATGAAATAGGACACATCTTCCATTGCCTTAAAATGCATTCGAATGTGAACACATTAAGAATTGTATTAATAGGTAACCATAGTCTCAATATTCTCTACTTTAATAGTTATAAGTGTATAATAGACAAATTTCCGTTTCATGAATAAAATTCGTGGAAATAAATTTATTTCAGATAAATAGCAGGTGTATTTTTAGGGCAAAGTATATTTCGTATAGTCAAACTTCTACGTTGTAGTACAGCAAAATGTCGTGATAAGTATCTTATCGTGAGTCAACGGTATCGTCACGGACTTAGCCTAAACTAAACTAATTTAAAGCATTTCCAGTTTTGCTAGAAAATATTGTTTCCTTTCACGATCAGACGAGAATACAAATCAGCTGGGAGGTTTTTACGCTCAAGACAAGCACGTAATTTCTGTCATTAATTGTTATAAATATGACATTTAAGCAAACAGGGAAGTGAAGTTTAGTGTTTCTAAAATGCCATTCTGGTTTTCAAAAAAAAAACTTGGTTTGGAAAAAAATCATTGCTGAAGGCGCAACATTGGTTTCTATGCCAGACCAGAATGATTGTTGGGAACGGTTTCAGTTTATGCACAACAATTGGCTGAGAAAACACAGATCTTTGGTTATACGTGTACTCAAGACTTTTATTGGAGTGTTTGATATAGCTTATTCCTTGCATTCACATGGCTTTTGAACACCCATTTTAAAATTCGCAAATCTGCTACTGTCATTTTTTTAAGGGAAAGAATAGATTCTTTAAAAATATTTTCTGTACATGCAAAACTTAAATGACACATAATATAGTCTATGTATGGCAGCCACTTTACACATTACTACTGAAAGATAGCTCAGCAATCAGTTATTGAGACGTTTCTTAATTGCAAATAAAATTATGCATCGTATAGGAATCTTTCCTTAGAATGTTAGGATGAATTATAGTTTTGTGTTCAAAGGGTTTCAAAGGAAGACGTTGTAAGATCTGCAAACACTTGAATTGTAAATACACTGTTCTTTTCCAGAGTTCGAATATTATGGTATGTATTGTCGAGGGTGACCCAGGACTGTCGCCGCGAGAAGCTTTTTCCCACGGCCATTCCCTACTTATAGTACGAAATATGTGGGGAAACTGTTACGTGATAAATAATAAAATATTTATTACATAAACTTCACGCTAATTTGCGTGCTGATTGCGAGTGATTTCATGGCGTTGTACTTTCAAGATGGATAATTCTCAACATATTTGAATCTTTACTTTAATGGTTCAAAATATGATACAATCATGTCCGTACCTTCCATGTCCGTCTGGCACTGATCAACATAGATATCTTGAAGAATGGACAAGCACATTTAGGCCTATCATGATATATAATTGTTAAACTTAGACTGACCATGAAAGACTCAGATCATAAAAACCGTGGCAAACTATTTGATTTATTTAATTCAAGCCTTCAGATAATCGATATATAAACGATATAAACTTTCATTTGCAAATATAAAACAGAACGACCACACTGAGAGTGACTCAGACTGCAACTGCCATTCCTGTACTATAGTCTTAATATACCTCCCCGTTTGTTGTACCACTCTACCGATTTAAAAAAAAAAAAGCAAAACGAAAAACATAAATGAGATTTCAAACAATGCACAGAACTTAGTCAATTCACTCCTTGATTTATAATTTTAAACCTGATTATGACCAGGAGGCCCTAATACTGTTATTGCCTGCGCGTTTCGTACCAAACTGAAGATTTCAGCACAAGTGCTCGATGCGAGGTCAAGTTTTAAGGGTAATACTTAAATGACACACTGCATCTGGTTCATGATAGTACCGTTTGAGCCAATCATATTTCGCCGTGAACGTGTGTGCCACATGGTCGGAATGTTTTGAAAATGAGTGTAATGTGTATTCGATCTGTGTGGACTTAAGATGATAAATGACTTATTCTTCTATGGAACATGATTCTTGAAGTTTAATCGAGTTATTGGTAAGTAGGAACTTACTTTTGCATCTACCACTGTTCTCAGATTAATGAAGGAATGTATCGTGGAGTCGCAAACACTGTATGTCTCACTAAATAGAGCACGATGCATGTAAGCGCACATTTGTCCCAGCAGGCAAAATTCGCGCAATTTGTACGTTTCGGAGCCTCAAAATTTAGTTTGGTGCAAAGCAGAAACATCAATGATAGCTTAATGAATTGAAAAACAAGCAATTGATTATGGTCGTGTGCCTTCAAAGATGGAATAGCAGTAGGAGTTTGGGGGCCAGGCGTGTAACGAAGTTTTTGGAAGTTACTTATCTTGTCTCTTTTATGATAGACCGGGTCCTTTGCCAGAACGGGTAATGGGGGTAATCTGAAGAGATTTTGTCAATCGGTATGATTTTTTACTCTTCAGGTTATTGCCTTTTTATAACATTAAGCTCGCGTCGAGCACCTGTGGTTTCCAGTGTAAAGGACGACCCTGCTCGCCGGTCATTTTAAGTTACTGGACAAATCCATTTTTAGTGAAGGGGTGGATGCATGACTACACATGTATGTATATAGAAGGCAAATATTAAGTCCTCTGCTTCCGATGTTTACAATGTCGAATCAAGCAAAGAAAAGAATGAAAACTACAAATTTGCCTTGTATGTGGATTTAACAAGCGATGTAATTTCTATGTACATGTGTGCAAAGGGATATAACCCTCAACTCTCAACCTTACGGTAATTTACGGAATTATCCGGCAGTTACCGAATAGGATGGACTACGTCACTCTGTTGTCTGAGGAAAATATACTCACCCACAGTGTACGCAATATGGCGCCGTGTTAGTATGGAAACACCGTTAAGTATGAAACGCGCTGACGACGACAGTGTTAGGGCCACCCTGGTCAAAGTGAATTTAGAAATTATAAATCATTGAATGAAATGATTATGTTCTGTGCATTTTTGTTTTCACATTAATGATTTTTGTTTTCGAAATCTGTATGGGGGTATAAACAAACTGGAATTTATGCAAAAACTATACTTCTAAAGAAAAATTGATGCAAAATCTTTCCGAAGTGGGGTTTCATGTACAAAGTACATAACTCAACATAAGCGGCGAAGATTAGTGCAAATAAAGTCAGGTTAACCCTACAAGAAAAGATTTATTTAGCTATTTAAATAGTCAACTCACATCTCACTAGTGTAGCGTGACCCTATGACGACGATGAAAATGAACATTATGGCTGCCATCTTGGAAGTATGACCCTATGGTGAAAAAGGGAATTTAACGCTAGTATGACTCCACGACTATACGGGAAAATGTAAAATTAAAATTAACATGATATTTCTCCTTGATGCTATTAACGTTTTCTGTTTTAGGTACAAAAATGATCATATAGCTATTCGGGGGAAGGTAGTAGAGGTTTAATGGCGGTTTAGCCTTTTTCGGTTTTATATACGTCACGGCCTTCAATACCCCATGGCATTTCTTCATTTTAGCATAAAAGCAACATACTTTATTCAACCCGTAGATTAATAATCCACTAAAGTGATGTGGCCAAAACAAGTAACCAGAGTCATGCAGGACAGATGCAGCAACGTAGATCAATAACCGATAAAACCGGCTATGAAACTTCTACGGCAGACGTTTTACTCGACCTTTATCGTCTGTAAGTCGGCTACAGGGTTCCTTATCTGTGCTCGGAGTTGTCGGTGATTTTCCATTTCTGCCAATACAGTCTCAAACTCAACTAAGCTAATTATTTTATCGTCGATAGCCACTGTTCATTAATCGCGCTGAGACTTTGTGCCGCTGCAAGCAGTTCTGAACAGACATTTAATTGGTAATGTAACCGTATCGAAATTATTTACCATGATCACCCAGAAGACCAGTTATTATCATATAGCCCTGACAACAATTCCGAGTGGTGAACCTATGATGGTTGCTGTTGCCATGATTCCACCCACACGAAGACCAACATTTTGCTGAATCGGCGATTCCACAGACTGCATTAGCGACAAGACAGGAACGTTTGTATTTTGAAAGTAACGCGGTTCTTTTGGTGATTTCATTTTGAAGTTTCAGTTCCGCTTCGATTATTTTTAGCGTCGGTAACATTGAGGGTCCATCATTGTTCTTTTATTAATAATGTAATTGTTTAGTATAATTTATCGACAAGCCGACATTAATCAGGTATACGTACATTAACTTCAAATGAGTCAATGTTGGTGTAACATATTCATTGGTGAACGTAACAGAGATGGATGAAGAGGTGAATTCCACTTCGTTTTTTTAAGAAACAATCATTGATTATTTTGCACCTGGTGGTGCAGTCTAAGACTAAGTATTTTCACTTGCTAATGCTATAACGTTATGCCGACCTCTCTTTGATATCGACACAGTAGCGTGATCCCGACTATAAATTTTTTTTTAATCTTAACAAAATTATATTTCAGTGTATCACCACTCTGACGCAGATATTCGTCGATAAGTGGAATATAATCATCATCAATTGCAGCATCCGCTGTCAGTCGGTCTCACACTCCGTCGGCTAATTCCGCAAGTTTATCCCCACGGTCAGAATCCATTACTTATATGTAATTTAATCTTAAACACAAACACCAAAGACGGTTAAGGATCCAACTGAATAGATATACAATGTCTCAAATTGAATTTCATCTTTAGCTATAAAACGAATTATCGAAGACGGATCTCGATCGTTTTTTTTTTTCAAGCCATTGACGATGATGATGATGATGCAACAATTTCTGGGGTAGACTTTCATCCCGTGTCATCTTTGACCGCCTCAGCTCCTATCGAGATTAACAGCAAAGGACAAACAGAAGAGTACATCGATCTTAATAACAGTTATTTGTACCTTATCGTCAAAGTTTTCAAAATCGATAACACTAATCCAGGTGCCGATGCGAGAGTGGCTCACATCAAACAATTTCATGCATTCGTTGTTCAGGGAGGTGGATTTGTACTTGAATAACAAATTGGTCAGTAGCAGAATGGACTCTTGCAATTAACACTGACGTCTAGCTCTGACCGGAACAGCCATGTATCATATACGACGAAAGGAAGTCGAAACCTTCATCACTGCCTTATTACTCCAATCCAGAACAGAAGATAATGTCTTTCCAGATCAAGTGGCGTCGTCATAAATGTTGCTTTTAAGTAACTATTGATCACTATCCTTTCCAGTTGCAACACTTCAATGTGTCCATCATAGAATTCATCTAAGACGGCCAATTGTACCAGACCTTTAGAACCAGCTTTGCCAATACAAATTACGTGTGATCTCTGTTTAAAGCCCCAGGACAGCTAGAAACCAACATTTCCCGTGGACTACTTTGCGACGATTATGCAGGAGTATATGCTTTGCGGAGATTTGATTTCTCTCTAGACCAAGGCAACGACGATGGATAGTGTCACCTGATAACATCAGGCCAACTCCGCGTGGAACATCAGATTGCACATGACTTAGAGAAAACAGTGACCGTGATGTTGTGTGCATAATTTGACAATACTCTGGAAATCTATAGTGTGAGAGAAGAGCTCTTAGACTAGCAAAACAAATCACTTAACACGAAGTCATATATATATATATATATATATATATATATATATATATATATATATATATATATATATATATATATATATATATCGCTGTAGATGATGTTTTCCATACAGAACAAAAACTACAACAGTCACACGAAAAGACATTTTTTATCCATTCAGTTCAATAATGTGAAATTACAAGGATCAGATTCTATGGTGTGTGGACAATATTGTGTGTATTTTCTTCATTAAGGTAGTCCTGTATTCCAATTAGAATATTTACTCACTTCACGTGGAACTGATTTCTCTAGAAACGACTCACAAATTGAAATGTGGTAAAGTGGTTATTATGGATATGTGTTTTCTTTGGCTCAGATGTGTAGTTCGCAGCGATGGCAAAATTACACTGAACAAATTCATTGGAAGTCTAGTCTTACTCTTTAATGTTGCTAACCTTGTAAATACGTTCATGTTTAACATTTGTTTCGTCTTTATTAGTTGTATATAAAGAGGGAGGAACTGGCCCTAATCCTCCCTCTACATTTCTTGGTTATTTTTTCAGTTACCAGGGCTTACAAAAATATTGGCGCTAAGAAATATCACTGGATGTTTTTTTGGACAACGTGTATTTCTGTGTATAACGCGTGTATATTCCTACCCCGTGCTCTCCTTATATTTCACTGCTACGGTTATAGGGGTAGTAATGGTGGTAGAAAGTGGTAGTATTAATTATAAGGGAATGGCAGGGAAGGTATACGGGAGAGGGGATGTAGGGAAATTTCAGTTTTGTTGATAGGGGGTTTCACTTCTACTTCATCCCTGTCTTCTAGAAATCCTACCCTTTGAGTGAATAAGTGCATGTGTTGGTCAGTAGATGGTTGGCGATTGGTCAGTTCACATGCAGTGTTGGTTATTAGGTGTAATTAGGTGTAATTATTGATCATTACATGACCATGTGTTAGTTGGTCTTGCTGTGTGTTGGTCAGCATGTATGGATGGTGGCCATTAAAAGTGTTTGTTAAACCTATGGAAATTTTTAACAATAATTTAACCGTTATTGCCATAGTCAGATTTGTACCTAAAAAAAAAAAAAAAAAAAAAAAAAAATCATTTCTGATGATAAATGTCAAGTTAATTTTAACTTTACATTTTTCACTAATGTTAAATTTCCTTTGTTGTCATAGGGTCATTTTGTCACCATAGTGTCATACTTCCAAGACTGCAGCCGGAATGTTAATTCTCACTGTCGTAATATTACAGTTTTCGTTCCATATCGTCATATTACGTTCTGTATCTCTTGTCAGCTCTGGCAATTATCCTAGCGCCATGAAATGTGAAGTGTTTCGATTTAGTCGGTCATGGGCATAACTATTAAAAAGCAACAATAGAGAATACGTTAATATGAACATATTCACTGGTAAATTGAGTACTGCAGAATGAAATCGTATTATTTAAAGATTTTATTTATAATTACTTACAATCATCGATTTCAAAGTTTGATACCGTCTTTAGAAGACTCACTGTACGTCGTAATGACAAAAGAGTGTTAAAAAAAGGGGACGAGGTAGTTTACGCAGCTGGAAAATATAGAGGGATCGCGCAAGTTATCGAAGATATAAACGAATATTTACAACTCCAAAATCTTTTCAAAATTCATCGACAGGAACTATTGTTGCTTCACACACTCACACACACACACACACACACACACACACCCCACTGGATTTGCTTCTATTTTCTTTATGATATTTTATTTATGATTTATATTTATAACATCTAAAATATTTGTCCTTAAACTATGTAATTAGTTTACTGTTGACATGGAACTTCATCAAACAGCACATGCGATACCATCGGGGTTGCGATATATTTGATGACATCCTTCCTGTATTAGTACGTTGACCAAAGTGCACCCTGATTGACGGACAACATATACCAGTGCGTACAATAAAAGGGATAGTACAACGATATATGCAGTGTTATTACAAATTTACAAACTTTCATCTATAACACAATGAGATATGTAGTGTTATTACAAACTTTAAGAGATAGCTCAACAGCGAGATCTGCAGTGTTATTGCTAATATTAATGGACATCCAAAGTGTTATTATAAATATTAATGGATAGCACATCGATATATGAAGTGTTATTACAAACATCAAGGGATAACAAAACGATACAAACTTTGAAAGATATAAAAACAACATATGCGTTGTTATTGCAAATTATAAATGGTGGCACAACAACATATGCGGTGTTATTGCACAATAAGTTCTTATGATGCACAGAAGTAAGAGACCTGGATTAAATTTTTCAAACTGATTTTAAAAAATTAATTTTCTCGTAATTACTAACAGTTGTCATATTTTGTTCTGGATTATGCTGAACACCGACATAAGAACTCGTACCTTTCAAAAGACCGACTTCTCATGAGAAAATAGCCGCAGTTTTCGTCATGTTATGAGTGTAATATATGTCTTGTTTATCGACAAACGATAACGTTCATTAATTTGTTGTATTTATTCAATGGGCAGAATTAGAGAAGCCACCAAAGATTTTAATTTGTTGGTACGACTTCTTTGTAAGGAATTTATTGAAGTTGCGGACCCAGAATTCATCCTCTGGAGCAGCTACCTGGATGTGGATATATTTGTTTTTACCTGTCTGATAAACACTATGCCGATTCAAATACCACCTAATAATGCGCATTTATCCTTGAATTGTCCTTGTCAACTTTTTGTCTTCTTTGCAGAGCAGTACGAATCTTGACTTTGGATATATATATATATATATATATATATATATATATATATATATATATATATATATATATATATATATATAACAGCTGGCGTTCTTGGCCTTTATGTATTGCTTGACAGATGTTTGGATGCATGCCTAAATATATCAGAGAAACAGAATAATTTTTAACTAAAACGAGGATGTCTGAGGCTCTTAGTGTCTGAAATAATGATGATCGATTTTTAAAAGGAAAGTTAAATATTTTATATGTTATGGAGAAAGTTTGCATCCACGACATTGCGCGTGTGACTGTCTGCAGAAGAGATAGGTAATAAATACTAAACGAGAGTTTTATCGGTTATAGGGATAGTTGTGTCTGAAAATCGATCTGGACTTGTGATAGTTTAAATCTTCATTTCTCACATAAGGCATCTCACAGATTTTATTTTTGCTTTCATTAAAATATTTACATAGCAACTAAATTCGGTGCAGAGATTCATTTTAGACGTTAGGAAACTTGAGTGTATTTAACTGAATAGTAATTTCTACTTGACTAGCCAGTTGTTTACCGCTCCACTTGGAGCCCTTTCCTTTGACTTTGTTCCATTCATTATTGGGAGGAGTTTAATGATACGGGCAGGTACGAAGTAGTTAGACTGAAGTGGGTATTAGTTACGCTTTGATCGTTAAATAGTGACTGAGATTGTATTTGCTTATTTTATGGTCCACTTGTATTATATATATATATATATATATATATATATATATATATATATATATATATATATATATATATATATATATATATATATTCCTGTTACCTTTCTTTTCAGGCTGTACATTATAACCTTGACCAGGGGGGCCTAGCTTTAAATAGCAGATCATTAACACATAGTTTCTTTCTAAAATGTGTATGAACGCGTATAATAAATCAAGTTTAATTCGTTACTTTTTAAGATATAACGTTGTGTCCTAAGATCAAAGTCGATGGCGCCACTCAAAATATTTCAATAATCCAGTTACAAAATTACAAGAAGATTAATGTAGACCTCTATTATTTTCCAGATCACACGAGAACAATGCAAGGTGTAAATACAACCACCCCTCGCCTGCCAATGCTAAACGACTGGTTTTACTTGAAAGCCAGCGTTCCCCATGAGCCTCACGAACGCAGCTGGAACCGTCTGTAGAGAGTTCTCATCGACTGTAAAACGTTCACAAAATCAACGGTGGGGCATTTCAATATCATATGTTGAGAATCCCTATTTCACACGTTGTATGCAACTGTTTGTGATGAAAGTTCCATTTCATATGTCGAGTATTTAGATTTCATCAATTGAATTTCACAGCAACAAGAAGCAGCCTCCTTGTTTAAAAATAACGCAGTCCCTTCACGGGAGCGACATGTAGCGTAGAAATTCATAGTAATTCTCGACCTGTGAATGGTAACTTCTAAACTGTAAATACATGAAATGTAATGGCCCCTCATAATTGAATACACGAATGATGTATCTTAATACTCGATATTATTTTGAACTGTTAAAGTGGACATTGTGTAACGTTACTTTTAACACCAACACATCAATTCGCCATATAAAAATAACAATTCTGACTATTCAACATATACAATCTGAAAACTCAACATACGAAATGGAACTTTCAGCACAATCAATGTGATTCAACATGTTAAATTGAAACTCTCGACATATGACATTGAAAGTTCAACAACCGCCGTGTAATTCAGAAGATACAATCTACAAACTCGATATTGGACATCGAATTTTCAACCAGCACTGTGTTATTCAACAGGTGAAATCTAAATACTCAACATATGAAATGGAACTTTCAACATAAACTCTTTGAACCAATACGTAAATTAGGAATTCTCGACGTATGACATCGAAATTTCAACCACCGCCGTGTAATTCAAAACGACACAATCTAAAACCTCGACATAGAAAATGTAACTTTCAACCACTACTGTTTAATTCAACAGACACAATCTAAAATCTCGACTTAGAAAATGGCATTTTTGATACAACACGTGAAATTGGAATTATGGACATATGACATTAAAATATCAAAGGCAACTTTCTGATTGGACCAGCTTTTGTCCTATACGGCGTCTCATAGAAGACAGTAGACAGCGGAATGGACGGAGGAAAAGAAGCTCAAAACTAAGAAAAAGAACATCCAATCATTAACACACAATTGAAACTCACAGATGCTATCATGGAAGACAAATACACTGATGGAATAGAAACCACAAAGTCTGTGAAGTTCTTAGATTAAATGGACAAAAATTAGGAAGCTTATTTGGAACTAGAACAGAAAACCTCTCCCAAATAGTACCAACACCAGGGTCCATGTCATCTGCTCACTCTGGTGCGTCGGCGAACATTTATGCAGAAAATGTAGGGTCATCAAGTCAGTTTAGGCTAGGAGACCCACTCTCTGTTGTGGATTTCTTGAGTAAAGCCAGTGACGGTTGCAGCGGTGACCACGACAAATCCAGTTCAGATAAGAACCATGGCATCATTGGGAAGAAGAGAAAGAAATACAAGGAAATTAATTACAATGAATCGGACAGAATTTAGTTCGATAAAATTGCAGGTGACAAAGTAGTCACTAATTTATTTGGTATATATTAACTTTGCAAGGACATGCCCAACACTCGAAACTGTACCAGAACTGAACAATAAACCCAAAACAACTTTCACGTCACGTATATCAGGGGGTACAAACTTGTACGCCCTAATAAATAATAATATCCCGCATTTAGCAAGGATGGAACCAGGCCCGGGACTAGGGCAAGGCGAACGAGGCAACCGCCTATGGCCCCGCGCTTCTCCGCAATTCAGTTTTTTTGCTTGGGGCCCCGCGCTTATCGCTTGCTGCTTTTGGCCCCGCATGCTGCCTTGGGCCCTGTACATCAGGGCCTGGCCTGGATGGAACCCCTGTGAAAAAGGTTGGCGGTGGCAGAGGGGGTGTTACGGGTAGAAATAACATAAATACTAAGTCAAGAAAAGTGTTGGCCAAGTCATTCTTACTCGCTAAAACCTGTCCATCGTACTTGCGATGTGTTTTTCTCTCGTCCAAATATATTTCTTTATGCTCCCGTCAGGATGGTACTTTGCAAATTGCTGTTTTGTTCTTGGGACGTAGCAGTGCTGTTCACGTCTTTTTTTTATCATCTAATCGCAGCAGGGATGAATCATCAGTGTTTACCTATTCCGTCTCCTCATATCTTTACCTCGTGATAGTGTAGCAGATTTCTTGGTCAATTCAGTTTAGATCACTCGTCTTGTAAGAAAATCACAAAACAAATAGCGAAATCTCACACCCTGTAGGTTTTTAATGTATATATGTGAATAGCAAATAAAGATGCATGAAGTCATTAATTTCACTCTCCTTGGAAGTTACCCGCGGGATGCATCTGAAAAAAAGAAAGTGAATGATTATTGGTTTATAGTACATTATGTAACAGTCATTTTCCTGGAAACACATTTATATGACTTTAAGTTTGTTTCTCAGGGAACGACGCAGTACCGTGTGGATCAAGATATAACGCTCATCAAGATATAATAGCGTACAACTGATCCACCTGCGCATAATGCTTCAAGAGAGCAGGGTCCACGTTGTTTGTTTGAACTCGTAAGTGGGACGAACAGTGTTGACCCTGATACATAGGTGTATTATGTGACGCAGATCTGAGTCACCGATAATCGCAATTTTGATGATTTTGATAACCGGAAACCGACTGTCATTCCTGCCTTAACTTATACATATAAAGGGAACTGGAAACGAAATTTAGTTGCAGTTATAACCGATTATTCAAAAGTCTTCAAATTAACATGCACGTTTTGAGACAAGTTTTTATTGATTTATGCACAATTGTTTCTTTTCATTCTTTTTCACACAGTCAAACAAGCATGCGGCTCGAATTTGTCATAGACCATATTGTCGTCATGTTATATACTTTTAATGTGGATCCCCTTATATCACAGTGTAGTTAATGAATTATGAAATATTTAGGGGTTCGTAGTAATAATTTTTTCTCACTTTTTTAAACTTTTGCTATTGTCCTATTTCAGATGATTTCTGAGTCAGTCAAAGCATGGCAAAGGAGACACAAGAAAGTGACATTCCGGAAGATCGAAAAGCCTCCCCTTCCCCCAAATAAAATGGTTTTTGATTCATTTCCCTCTCGTAAAAATGACCCTTCTCCCATACTCAATCCAAACTGCCGATGGTTTAGCAAGACGTCTAGAATCTAGTACTTATCAAACTACAGAACCCCTATTGTTTTCATAGTTTGAGGTGTCTATCTAAGACAACATTTGAGAAGTTTCGGGATATTAAACACCCACATGTAGATACCGATAGATTTATTTACAACAATACACATACAAGTTTACGCATGGGACGGACAGAGCAATAGCATCGTACCGTTTATCCAGACCGGTGTGAAGATAACAAGATATGTGATGTCACTCTGTACGTTATGTATATGATATTTCATAACACTAGTACTTAATCTAAAATGGAAAATACGATCTAAAATAGAAAAGTAGCAGAATGTATTAAAATTGGATGGACTTAGATTAAAGTTCTCTGAAATTTCCCCACGTTTGTAACTATTAAATGGGATTCAACGATCTTAATGATACCATAAATCCTGAACGTGTTTAAATATAAAAAGCTGTTTATTAATCTACGCCTTCCGTGATATAACATTTATCCCTAAAATGTACTTTTTTACGTGCTTTCCACTTGATCCTACGCAGATGACACAGATGACCACGTGGAAACCTATTGATCTTAGACTTGTTTGGGTCAGAACTAGATCCTAAGAGTATTTTTATGGGCTGTTAGATCAGATGGCGCTTTAGAGTCCTTATAAATAATGAAGTAAGCCATGACAGGATTTCTAGATGGGAGTATCTAAACTCATTTTGTAACCACGTAAATCAACCACTGTGGGTGTAATCAGTATATTTACATGAATCAATATACGAGCAGATCTCAGACCACGAGATGGCCTTCAGCCTCATTTTGAGATAAAACATGGCAAATCTATCACGCGGTTATCATAAAATACCAAACGTTCCTACCTTAAGCAGGTTCAGGAATATATGTGCAGATTTAAAAACATGCGAATGTTAAATTACTCTTTGACAAGTTTAACATCTTGACCAGAACAAGGAAAAGTCATGCCAGAGGTCCAACACGACAAGAATATATATATATATATATATATATATATATATATATATATATATATATATATATATATATATATATATATATATAAGGACAAAATGGTGTCTTCTTTAGTCGCCTGTTTTGACAATGGATGCCGCATCGGTCCTAGTATACACCCACCCCAAGCCAGCATGGGTTTCGAACTAAATGAATATAGATGTCGATTAATTCTGACAGGACACCATTTGTCGTTATAATTTGGGCAGATTATGGAAACTACTGTAGAAAAATACAGTTTCTTAGGATGACAATGTTATTTTGTTATGGGTAAAATTGGTTGTTGGCAAATAATTTTTTTTTTTCATATCAACAAAGTCGTGATACTGATGAAACACTTTTACTATGTGGATAAAAGCGTTGGCCTAATAAATTAGAGTAAATTGTAATAGTATATTGTCTCAATGTTTAATATTGACTATATTCACAAGGTAATGTCTTAAATGTACGATATTGACTATACTCACAAGGTGCATGAAATTTCTAAACTCCGCCTCCGACACCTGTTTATCTCCTGTGTATGAAAGAAATTTGTTTACAGTTAAAAGGAGTTATACTGAGAGATGCTTTATAATTAAGATTTTCACAAAGCTTTGGTAAAAACAAGTATATTGAGTGGTTAAAAATCGAATCGTGTGACTCAGAAAACATGACGCTATTTAAGAAATTAAATACATATTTCAGAGGGTTCATTCAGTTATGAAAACTAAAAATCGATTAAACAATTCAAGAACGTCTATAACGAATCGAACGCTATTCATGCATTGTGTGTAATTTTTGGCCCAACTTCGTGATTTTATGAATCATTTAAAACAGGAAATTTAATTCTTATAACGAATCTAAAAGAAAATAAGTAACGAAACTTAAATTAAATAATTGCTTCCTAATATAATTTTAAAGATTACAAAAAGGGGGCATGACTATATGACTAGTTCGATTCTGTCATGAAATAAGAACATTTAGTTTTCTGCATACTGTGCTGCAATGTTAACCAATAAAAACGTTTGCTACAAATGGTTGTTAAAATGGTTTAATAAAGCAAGAGCGCTAGCCAGTTCATTGATATGCAATGCATATAGAAACCTTAATAAACATTCCCATGGAGAACACGTTTTATGAAAAAAATGGTTAATATTTCTAATTGTTTAATTAAAATGAAAAACAAAACTAAACGAAAAACGACGCTGATATAGTTAAAAGCTTCAGAAACACTAACGTTTGTTAGCTTAATCCACATGTTTTGTCTTATTACTACTCATTTTAATAAGACGATTTTGAGGACAAAATAGATTTAAGCGTTGTACAGAACTCCACTTGCATCGAAATGGTTTGTGATTCAATCATGTGCAGCAAAAGTCGATTAAACATACTGAGCTCGCTTGATATACGGAGATAAAGTCGAGGAAGATGAACCTCAGCTGGATAACCAACGTCTAAATTGATCATAAAACAAACATTGGTATGGATAGGGCTCGTTTTCAAAACCGTTTCGGGTTCAGGGGGTAATATAATTGAATTTTAATTGAATTTACGCCTATTTGTGATCTATATTTTACTATAAAATAATAATTCCAAGGTAAATCCATATAAACAACCAACTTGAAAATGGACACAATAATTTATGTAATAAGTAAATGATATCGTTCGATGATATAGTCGCTAAAACTTCGATTTAGATGAAAACAGCTTTTCTGCATATAAATATGGTTCCATATCAGAGTCACATACTATAACATTCATAGAAAGCAATACTTGAAATAAAAACGTTATATACAGAAAACATGTTGAATTCGATATTAAACATGGTGTGTCAAATTTAGTCTATTTTGTGGCTGCCACAAGCCCCAGTTTTAAAAGACTTGGACAAAAAGAGGACCTGTTAAAGATATAATCACAAATTTCTTTGTTCTGAGTTGTCTTTGTTGGATGAAAACCCTAACATTATAAAACGATGTAATTATCTTCAAAGCGCTAAAATCAATTAAAATGTCCTTGAAAGGATGCCAAAAGAAGCAAATATCTCATTAACAAGACGCGAATTTAATAATGATATAGAAAATTCTAACAATTTTCAAAACGCCAACATGATTTATGATTAATTTCCTCGCCAAACTGAACCTTATCAAAACGTTTATAAGTAAGGAAAATCCATCCAAACAGCCGAAAGTAAGTAGCAAAAACCACAGAGATGCCGCCAAGGATCAAGGTATGCATTACCTGGTGTACAATGTGGTGTGTGTACTATTCTATGACATTTGTTACTTGAAGAGAAGGTCAAATCACAACAGCAATAGTTTATCTACCGTCTGATCCCGATCTACCAGATGCAGATTACAATGACACTAGTTTACTTACCGTTCTGATCCCAGAGGCAGATTGGGGCTATGGGGACGCCTACCACAGTTAGATGGTTAAAATTATGCCAAAGAAACACTTAAAATGCAGAAACCAGGGGTTCCATTCAACAGACTCCTTGCCTACTTGTTTACACCAGATCCTCCCCCTACATGACATTCCTCTATCGGCCCCTGTATCCAGAGCTGACATTTGGTGGTTACAGCGACACAACTGTACATACCGTTCGGATCCAGAACTGCCAGATGGTGGCTGATGTCATCAGTGGTCAGGTGATGATCGTGGTTGAAGTCCAAGTCATAGAAGAAAGCAGCGGTAGTTGCGTGATCGTCATGGTAGGTTATTGACCAAAAGTTGATAAATTCTTGTTCAGACACCTGCAGATCAACTGTAATTATAACATTTGGTTTTCTTAGAAAACATCAACAACAAAAATATAACTCAAGAGATTGAAATTTTCTTTGTACTTAATGTGAGATTACTTGTGATAACTAAATTATGCAATTATGATCCTCAGCGATTTCTGAAAAACGCATGTTGCGAATATTAAGCCCCCTTAATATTACAGAGAAAATATAAATTAGAAGATCACTTTCACAGAGGCTTTGAGAACTAAATTTATACATTTTTAATGTGCCATCCATGCTGTGATAAATATACATAAATAACTATGCACAGTTTGCTCTGTGCAAACGTTTGCCGGAACATGAGGGGGAATGTTGAGCTCGATGGTTCAAAGTGTTTTCCCGTGTGTTTGGCAAACGTTTGAAAACAACCAACCATGTATAGACGTAATTCACGAATGATCAATTATTAATTACATAAATGTGCAAAGAAAACTAGATGGTGTAGAAACACAAAAAACTATGTACTGAATAAGTTCGTCAATTTCGTCTGTTCGAGTACGGCTGACGTCACAAAATTGCAAGCGTGAAGGCAGCGGAAACCTCATCAATATCTTTGAATATTTTAAACATACCAAGAATGAAGGACTAAAGTACTGCTGAAATGATATCGTATTAAGTTTAGTGGCATCGTTAGTGCAAAGACTGGCTTACAGTTTTGGTCCCATCTGAAAACAAGCTCCAGCATCAGTTCACCCTCGCTGACATGTCCGTCATGATTGTCGTCCATATCGAGCATTACTAGCGATGTAATCTGGTCGACGGTAAGCCCATGAGTGTTGTTTGCCCTGAAGATGATTAAATTTGTACAGTCAACTAGTCTGACACGAATTATCCTTTCCTAGCCCCCCTCCCCACCCCGCCCTAAAAAAGAAAACAAAAAGAAAAACAAAATATATCCTTCCGTTAAAACTCATACATCCTCGACTATGGATCTGCTGGCATATTAACTACGTGAGCTTGGACCATCTTTCTCCGTACTTTTTTGAGCACATAAACGGAATTTGGGTCGGAAAAACAAAAGATCAGATATCACACCAGAAACGTATTTATATAATTTAAATTTTGTACAAACAAAAAAGAAATTATCCTTCGGCAAATCTTGTTTTCATTTGGGACTTATTTCTAAGACTTTAACGATGTTTGTGCCATATCAACATCTAGGTGACTCAATACAATTTTTGAATAATTCGGAGGTTCGACCCTCGTGCCACCAATGTTAACACCACCTCCTCTACCTTCCCCTACACGGATCGCTCGAAGGTTTGATCAAATCGAAGCTGGTTCAGGAACACACACACACACACACACACACACACACACACACACACACACACATATATATATATATATATATATATATATATATATATATATATATATATATATATCAGTAAAATATTTGAATAATTAGAGGGTTGTACCATTGTGCGATGAACGTTAACGCCACCCTCTAACTCGCTTACACTGATCATCACTCAACACCACTGACGATGTCCAAACTGGTTCAGGAATATATTACTTTCATGCGAACATGTACATTGTGTTTATGTCTGTCTGAAATTATAGGCCTATATATGTATGCATGCCTTCATTCAATCATCCATGTATGTATGTATGTATGTATGTATGTATGTATGTATGTATGTATTTTTAAAGTATATATTATAAAGGTTTAAATAAGTTGCTTTTACCCAAGAGCTGCCTCAATTACTATTGCCAATAGGAAGTATATAATCATCTTCACGTCTGAAATAGACAAAGCATAATCTTTGTTAAATTACATCTTCTGTTTGGTACTGTCAGTTTCACATTGGCAGCAGTCGATACAAGTTTAAAACCTCTTCTTGTAGAATGGGTATAATCATCAGGGTTCTGGAACAATGGGCGCTTTAGGAAAGACGTGACGTCATCGCGTTACATCCTAATATTCCTCAGAGGTACAAGTCAGCAATCAATATAGTGGAGAATAGACATGACCACGACGTTGCGAGAGTATTGAAGGACAAGTCGAGTAATCAGCACAAGATAATTAGTTTGATTTTGCTAGCATCATCATTATCATCGTCCTATCTATCATCATTATAACTATATCGCTGGAGCGAAATATCAGTAACGTCAGGGACCGACCATTTACGTTTCCGAGGGCTTTATGTTTTGGGGAAACTATGTGACCCTCAAATAGCTTGAGAAAAAGACTCTTGCTCTGATATGTGAAAAATCTAAATCTGTCGTATTAAGTTGGATTTTGTATAGCTCGAGATAAAGGAGAAACAAAATATCGTCTTCTGATTATTAAATAGTTGGTCCCTAACTCTCGGTACTTAGACAAATTTGAGTGTACACATATTCCTTTGTGGAGGCTAATAACATATAGATATTAAAAGGAAACAATATAAATATTTGAATCTTTTCAACATACTGTTTTGGCTGGTGAGTTAGAGAGGGTTGTACTAAGATAGTCAGTTTCCTTTGTAAGCTATTTGGTAACTTGAAATCTGTTGGCTGGCTTCACGGGTTAAGGGTTGAGGTAGGATGAGATTCTTTTCCTTTCCTAAAGTAAAGATGGCGTCGGGCAATAAATCTTCGAGTTGAACTGGCATATGGCCACACGATTTCAATGGCAATTTCCAAATAATCGTCGGCAAATTTATGTAATCCCCATTTTAGTAATGTATGCTACAGATGACAACATCGGGCAAATCGCCACTGACATGACATCTGCACACGTAGATAAGACCTTCCTTTTCCAAGAACGCTTTGACTCTTCGTCAGAGATATACTTAATATTAAATCTGAACACACCTGATCATCTGTATTTTTATTATGGACACGCTCCTATTGCACTAGATTGATGCACCATTGTGTATAATGAAATGGATAAGTGCATCTTCAGTAACGAGACTGACCAGACTGTACCTCTGGCGGAGACCAGGATGTAAACTTGTTACGTGATAACCATCTTTTCCTAAATAGCCTAAAACTTCAAAATATATTTTATACATGTATAAAAGATTACCATCAAGAAAAGTTAACTTTTAAGAGTTTTTTATTTTCTTAGTTCGATGGGAAAATATCCTTTTAAGTACTTTCAAGCATGTTTCGAAACAAAAATTGTGTAATCATGTAGATTATTGAATTATTGTTTTGATTTCCTTTGCATATGGAATGTTCATTGAAAATGACATGTTACGAGATACATTCGTGCATTAAAGTGTCAAAGACATTTTAAATCGAGAATTTCCGCCAAAAAATTAAGTTTGATGATTGAGTGTAATAAAAATGAAAATAGTTAAGCATGCCATGTGTGCTATATTTAATTCTGTTTTGTTTTCCATGCTCCTGTATAAACTGACAAAAATGCTTTTGCTTTACTCGCATGACACGTAAGAGAGAAAAACACTTCTTTCCTGTTAATTAATATAAGAGCAAAGGATAGGACATATGTGAGAAAGGAGTGAAAATAATAAAATGAGAGTCAGAATGTTACTAAAGTTAAAAATCATTACCTGAGCTGAATAAGAACCAAATATCAGGCACCTAAGAGGGTTGGATACTTTTCACACATATATATATATATAGCCCCGTAAGCGGTTATCTGTATGACGTTCCGAATCAAACGTGACTAAATGGATAAGAATTTGTACTTAAACAATCTTCCCTATCCCCGCTTTGGTTTCTAAATCAGTACGTCTATTTATGACACAAATAAAAGGTTCACAAATCAACCAGCAGTGCACATGCAACAACAACTAAAGCAAACAGCAAGCGTATGTTGCATTTTCCACTTAGAAGATGCGATAATACAACAACCGCTTAAACATTTTGCCGTATTTTCATCCTCTAAGTTACATACGAGAAGAAAGGATATTTTGTATTTATCACGATTTGTACTTAGTTTGGCAATAACATTAATAATCCGACTGTTCGTCCTCTTTGCTTTCTAAATTACCACGTTGAATTGCAACACTTACGTTCACAAATCAACTACAGTACACATGCAACAACAACTAAAGCAAACATCAAGTATCTTGCACTTTTTCCCTCAAAAAATGCGATAATGCCGACAAACGCTGAAATATTTTGCCCTAATGTCATCCTCTAAGTTCAACAAACCTTTTGATTCAGTAGAATGATCTTCTGTAAAAAAGTTTTAGAATTTTTCTGTTTTGGTCCATCTACCCTGAATTGGTTGTCACTTTTTGTCATGATATATCAAGCTGTGCACTAAATAATGCACACTGCTCAGTTTTTCCCATTACAGCATGGGGTCAGACAGGGTGGTGACCCCCTTCTCCCATATATATATATATATATATATATATATATATATATATATATATATATATA
>JAECUM010051774.1:0-20264 GCA_016617855.1 Megalonaias nervosa | reverse complement strand
ACCCAAGAAATATTCTCCTTCCTCAGGGTCTGTACTGGAAATGTGTCTGATTTTTCTCGTGTCCTTTAACCAGTATATAGTTAGAAGGTGTAGATCTCAATTGCTCCAAGTTCTGACTCAGGGGCAAGTTCACAACTATGACACAAGGTCTGTATTGGATATACCGGTATGTCTAGTTCTATCCTATGTCTTCCAGACCCATATATGGTTACTAACTGGGGATCGCAACAGTTTCCAAGTTGTGACCCATGGGAAGCATACCCTAGGGGAACATCCATGGGCAAGACCAGAGAGTGTAACCCAAAATACCCGATGTATATGTCATAGCCCTGGCCTTAAAGATGACGAGGACCAACTTCTAGATCTCCACCTACAGTACTTCAAATATTTAGATCTTTAAACAAATAACATTATATTTGAAACAACTGTGTGCTTTTAAAGACTACCTCCAATCATATTCCAAAGTTTCAGGCCTGTGTCTTTAATGGTAGGAGATACACCACATTACTAGGGTCAGAGAGACCAACAGGAGGACAAAATCCCCACCTTTCTAAAAGATGCATGGGGATAAAAGTCATCGTTATCTTTTTACATAATGTTTTACTTTTTATCTTAAACATTATGACTTTCATTTATATCAAAACTTTGAATGAAAAATCTCTGATTGGTTGACAAAGTACACCTTTTATGAAACAGCTTTTCATGAAATAAGAAACACAAAACAAAATTTACGCACATTTACATTGGAAGACAATATTATAGCTTAAAGTCACACATCAGCCAGACTGTATTTTAATTTTCGATACTATTTATACTTTTCTAACAACTAAATAACAGCAGCTTTAGATTAAACATTAGTTACCATCTGCCTTATTAATATGATGTTACATTTGTATTCCCATGTTTCATAAACTCTACATTTTCGATTAACTTTTTATGACTACAGCAGGAATGGTTGTGAGGTAAATAGAAGTAGTGAATGGGAAAAACCATAAATAACAACATTTGCACATTGCAGCTTATTATTATTATTATTATTATTATTATTATTATTTCATACAGTTTTAAAATTGGAAAAAAGCTTTTAAAGTTTGTGATTTATATGTGAAATTGCTTGCGTGTGATTGCATTGTATTTGTGATAGCTATGTTAATCAGATTACCATGTATTTATATAGTAACTTTGGGAAAAAGACAATTTGATTTTTTTTCTTCCGATCATAATTTCATGGTACTGAATTATAAAATATGTTATGGTAATAAAACACTTCACTGTTTAACATGCAAATAATCATACAAAACATCACTGTCTTCTTTTCAAGAACACAAGTTTATATGTATTTTGTAAACAGAAACTAGATATGATCAGGGTAAAAATGTACATATAATCCTTCACCATAACACTTTCACTTCTGTCTAAGCTAAATCCAGCACAAAATGGCTTTGGATTCTAATATATAACGATCACTGCCAGGCCTCATCTAATCTGGCTTGAATAATTCATTTAAACAGTGGTTTTAAAGGTCCTGAATTGTGTTTTAACAGTAAGAGTTCTATGAATTAGGCAATATTAACGATATTAGAAACAGTTTTAGGTTGTGTAGGTAGCACTGCAGTGGTGCAATCTATTACAAAAACAAAAGTTAATTTCCAGTAACGATAACGTTATTGATTATATTGAATGCATATCTATTCTCCAGAATTAATCTGAAATATCGTTGTGATTAAATTTGTTGCAAGCATCGACTGGAAATTATGGTACCATCTAAATCAGTAATAATCCAGCGTTTATATAGTGGTTTTGAGACGCCCCTTGTTCTCTCATATGAACTTACTTTAAACCATTTTCCATACAGGTTGGAAGCGTATAGACCTATTGTATCTTTCATACTGTTTTTTATTTCTTCTTTCTCCGTCTTCATGATCAAACCAATCCTGTCTGTGCAGGCGGATTTTCCAGAAAACACATTACTTCTTCTGGGATATGTGACTACGCTTCTACGGTAACAGCCACAGTTGTTCGAATAGGTATACATTATCCCCGTGCTCTGTTTAAGAAACTCAAAACGACGTCGCCTTTTTCAGATCTGGAAGATTGACTTCGATTGTCTATGCAAGTTGAAATGTTTTTGCCGATACTTTAGGGGGCAGAATGTTATGCTTATACAAGGACAACACTCCTTTTGAGTTTTCCTGAATTTTATATTTCTTTCATATTATGCAGCAGTGTTCTTTAAAATAAAGCCCGCACAAATAATTTAGACTGAGAAGTAATATTGTCATGGTGGACTAATTAAAGTGACAAAAAGGTATCACTATGCGCGTATCAAGCAAGGATTTATCGCTTCGCCGAAAATGACTAATCCATAATTTTAACATCGATGTCATTCCTGTTAATAATCACTCGATATTTGTTCATTAGAAAATGTGATTTATTCGGTTATCAACCCTATAATCATTCTTTTAGTTTACAGGACTAAATGTTATGTTATATTATGGTAACGTCCTGCAATCGTCACGTGTCATCTAATTTTAACACTTATTCTGCGACATCTCTTGAAGCTGCTTTACTTATTTGATTTTGATCAGACTTGAAAGGTATGTTCATTTTATGAAGATCTCTAAATATTTCCATTATGTGTATAGTAATGAGTGATATATATATATATATATATATATATATATATATATATATATATATATATATATATATATATATATATATATATATATATATATATATATATATATAATTTAAACAAAAAGCAACTATACATTGCAAGCGTTATTTCCCCTTTACTACTTCAATAATTGTGTGAACATTCACAAGCTGTCATATTCACTACACATCTGAGCGATAACGGGCCTTGCTGTGCCTCTTGTTTGCCATTAGTTCTGAACTTTTCAACAACTGTTTACTTCATTGCCGACAGGAGATAACTTAAACCAATACAGAGAGCATAATCAATAGATCTGAGGAAAAAAAGTGATTTTACCATAATAATGGCAATTATACCAAGTCTTAAAACTAGTCAAAGTTCCCCTCATTCAAGCTTGCATTGGGGCTTTATACCGTCCTTGTGATGAACTAGCTATACTTCATAATCGATTGCGATCTGTTTTGGGAAGGGAATACATGTCAGAATCCTCTCTCAACGTCGTTCATACATGCAGCACTCATCACTCTATAGGAACGTGTTTTGGGTTTTACTGTGCTTTACGAGCGAGCCTATTGATTTTCTTTTTCTTTTTTTTTTTTTGTTGGGTAGATTTTATTATCCAACGTAAAATTTTGCCTGTCGTTTTGATTTTTTTTTTTTTTTCTAACAATGTTATAAATTACAAAACTGACGTCCACTCCCACTTCCGATAACGAGGTACGGAAAACAAGTGATGATTGAATCCATAATGGGATGGACTTAACTGAGCTTAATAAGTGTAAAACGTTTAAACAAGAAGGCAATCAATTATTACATAGCTCACGTGTACTTGTAATAGTCTCCAGTGGCGGACGTAAACATTATTGGGCAGAAAAATATTCAGACCAAAGAGATCTTGAAATTTATTCTGACTCAAGAGCTTTTATTTTTAGATTAGAACTTTTAACCATCTTAAAATTAAAAGTTTGAATTTCATTGACACGATATAACCAGTAGTTTGGTGACATATTGTGAAGCCAGCTTTCCTATGTGTACCTACCCACCTACCATGTGACGGGGCATAAAAGACGTACCAGAATAAATAAGAACATTGTCTGGTATGGTAGCAAAGTAAAGTTACTATAATTAGTTGCTAAAAACCAGATATTTATGTTTGTTTTATACTATTTTATTTTAAAATCATTGTTCTTAAAATCTGCTTGAGAAGCATTATCAGTTTCCACCCCTAGAAATCATATTTTGCTGGGTAAAAGCCACATGATTTGGGTAATATGTGTGGCATACAGCATAGTTCGTGTAACAATAATTACTTTGATTCGCTACCACATGAAAGCAGGCAGCATGCAGTTAACTTGTCTAATTAATATACCAATTCACATGAACATTGCACAGTTAACCTACCGAGGGTTTGGTTTGGTTAACTTTGCTTTTTTGGAGTTTAAGGGCCATTAGTAATGCACAGTTCAGTACAGGTGGGTGGGGACAGTACTCTGACTGTGACGAAATAGCTAAAAATGTTGGTAATAGTGATGTCCCATTTCTTTCAGTTAATCATCATGCAACATTCAGCACTGAGTGTGTGAAAGAGTAACGTATGATAGAAACAGTTCCAGACCTTTTTGTCCACAGACATTGATGCAGCAATATAGAGTCTGCATGTGATGAAATGAAATCCACTGACACATACGAATAATCCATGTAGTGGCAAAGAGAAGTGGATTTTAAATCAACCTTGTAGACATTGAGCATTAACTTTTTCTGCACATGCTGTTTGCAAATAAAAATGGATTCTAGTCAGTCTTGAACAACAGTGACAGTAGTTCCTAACAAAAGTCCGAAGGCCTGTATTGGCTATAAGCAGCATTTTATGGTGAAGACAATAACATGTATTTAGGTAATAATAATAATGACACAATTTTAGTCTGAAACATTATGATGTTCCCAAAATCAAGAGTTTGGAATATTCATATTCATATTCACTGCTCACATGTCTTTCTGTGCATGCTGCACTATCTATTGTACATTAATTGGTAACTCAGTTCTCTATACTTTAGAAATTAATGAATTTTGAGTTTAAATCTCGAGCCACATTAAACTGCCTCATTGTATCCCGGTTTCTAAAGCATCCATGTCTTTGCAAATGACTACACTGTACAACGACAAAAACCAAATTATCCAGTCTAGTGTTCAAATAGCATTCAAAAACCCCGACGGTTAATTAATTATCAAAACAATATAAAAATGTCATAATATGTACATAACTAATTGTACATATAAGTGTAAACTCTTTCTCTGTACCTGACCTATTCGATACACTGTACAATCCAATGTAGAAAAGCATATATAATATAACTGAATACATGTCATGTTCACAGTCATTAAGTATGTTGCGCAAGACTTCGTTTAACCTTCACGATTAGTGACGGTCATGACAGCTACCAGAACTGAACGAAGTACCATCTTGTAACACGCTCTTGTTTTCCTTCTCTCACACTATGGGAAATGAATACCAGCACTAGAATACCTCTCGTACATCCCATGTATGCATACATATAAGTTTTATTTAAGATAAGTAGTTAATGGCAAGTATTTCACATACGGGTATTTAGACGGGTATTAAAAATGAATGACTGATGAGACCCGAAGATGTAAACTTTGGCTGATTAATACTTACAGAAGTACATGCCGTGAAGGATATGATTAACAGAAGTAAAATGTAAAGAAGCAAGTAAGTCATTTTATAGTATGTTTTAGGAAAGTTTTGCATTTCTCTTGGTTGTTATTAGTACCGACCATGACTATACTTTCAGTATGGAAAGTGTGATAGCTGTCAGGTTACATATATGCATGTAATATGAATTTCAGTCAAGGGACCGTGTTGACTAGAATAACAATTTGGCAGTCCCCACTGCTTGGCATGGTGATGTTTGCCACATGCTTTGTACGCAAGGCCAAATATATCTGAAAAATATAATGCTAGTTGCATCTTGATTCGTCTTCATGCAACAAAATAATTACAATACAATAGTTCAATACCAGCGTAATGCCTCGATACATAGCGCGTAAAATACGTTATCTTATTACCTATTTTAGCTCAAATAAATACATTTTCAGCAAAACAGTTTGTACCTGAACAATTAAATGACAGTAGTTTTAAATATAATATATAACTTTAAACTCATTACGTACTACAGTGATATCTGATTATACCACACTCACCCACCCATTCAGCAAATTGATATTACCAACAGCCCTTAACGCCATTCTTCAGCACACAATCGGTTATACATCGCGGCCAGAATATTTGGTGAAGAAGAACCGGGAAGAATCACCGAACTACGGGAAGCAATCTTGATCAGATACCCACGTTTGTCCGGTCGAGATTCGAACTCGCATTGGCAGAGAGATGAGATGTGTGAGTGATCTGCAAAGTCGAGTGACTTAGACCACTCTGGCACCTACTGAGGACAACATTGTACCGTATAATTAATATGGAAGAGGTATCGTTGAATAAACTGGATAGATCAGTATGATCTTAAACACAAATAGGTAAACCCAAGTTTGTAAAGCGTAAAATGAAAAGTTCACATTGAGTTTCTGTGCTTGTGATGGTATAGAGGTTACAGAGATGCGTTCAATTATCAGGTTTCGTGATTGGAACTTGAATAGCATCGAACAATTTAACCTTCAAAAAATTGCAAAGGACATTGCGGAATGAAATATTGGTCACAGACTGGTTATAAGTTACATACAAAACTTTAATGAAGGCTAGTAAAAAATTCGGCTTCTTTTTGTTGTAAACGTATTGTAGTAACAGAGCTGAGTATTGTCATCAATTGCACGATTACAGTTGAACAGTGCACATGAAACACAGAATTTTGCCCAGGACAATGAAATGTAAATTATGGGCCATACTCTATTACTGAAATGAGGGTTAAGTGCCCATCAAAGTGCATCCCCTAATGATCCTAGAAAGGTTAATATTACACAGAATGCCTAAACCGTTGTAGTCATTGGCATGATTGCAAAGCTTAACCTAATCCATTAGAATGTGATATATAGGTTAGTGACATTTCTCGGTATACGAATAGTAGTACAAAGAGAGATGCAAGCTTCTCATCCAGCATGAATAGTGAAAACAACAGATTGAACTAATTTCAGTTCAATGGCGGCCAGTATATTTGGTGGAAGAAGAACTCGGGAAGAACCACCGACCCATGGGAAGCTACTGGCAAACTAGATCGCACATGCCCAGTTGGCTGAACCCGAGACTAGAATCAACGCGGACAGAGGTTAGATGTCAGTGATCTCTAAGGGCAAGCGCCTGAGACCACCTGGCCACCCGGGGCTCTTCCTTTCTTGCAAAAATATGGTACTAATAACATGCATTTTTATAACCAAGTTGTATTGCTACAAAAATCATCAAGCTACACTCCCTCGCTATGTTTAATGACTTTTGATATTATAGTATGTATGCAAATACACGATGCTAAAACTATATTTGATTGAGAGATAAACGCAGACAACTTAAGATAAACCAATAAAAAGCGAAATGTAGATCACCGTGTCCTCTGTTTCATATAAGAATGTGGTAGGGATGCACAAAATCGTCTAGTTTTATGATTCTACCGTGAAAGGAGCTTGAGACAGAAACTTAAAACACAAAATGCAACCAGCGCCAGTGAATTATGAAGTATGGGTCACAGTTACCTGCTTTGTGATGAGGGTGTAATCAAATCAAGATGCATTCGTTAATCACATTTAGAGAATCTTGGTAAAACAATTTGCATACAGGGTACTAATTCTTAAATGATGCTGAGCTAAATGCAAAAACGTATCATAAACCAGTAAAATGTGAAAGGTAGGCCACCAAGATTTGTTGTAAAGGTGTGATACTAACAGAGATACATACAATCGTCTAGTTTGACGATTCTACCAGGCCTTGATAAATAAACGTTTAAGAAAAGGTAACCAAACTCAGTTAAGCATGAAACATGGGTTGCACTAGTCTACTTTTGTAATGCCAGAGTGCTAATCATCCAGATATAGAACTCGACGCGTTTCACGGATCCAAGTCTAAAAGTATATACACACTGTGCCTAATTAAAACCAAAGAGAAAACAAAATCTACTTGGTATTTTAACCAAACGAACAAACTGAACATGAGACAGTAAAATGTCAAATGTAAGGTTACACTGACCTTCTTTTGTTGCAAGGTTGGGGTATTAATAGAGACGCACAAAATCATCATTTTGATGCTTCTGGCACGAACAGAACTTCATAAATAAACTTAATCCACAAACTTTTACCAAAGTCATTTAAGCATGACCTCTTAGTCAGTGTGACCCACTTGTGTGATGATGGCAGAATACGATGAATTCTTACATGACGTTTGACGATTCCAAGTGTAATATTATTCAGAGAGCTTGCAAAAAGTTTGATATCAACGCAAAAACTTTACCAAAAACGTACATGTATGTACAATGTTAGCCGCCCAATCCTCCTTCCATGGGATTAAATGGTATGAAACCAGTACCGGATTAAACCTTGTGGAGGCCCTTAGGCAGTCGAAATCTTGGGGCCCCCCTCGCAAATTATCTCCTAATACGTCAAGATCAAATCAATTCAATATTATTTTGATCCGTTGTCACGGGGCCCCTAAAAGACGTGGGGCCCATAGGCCGGTGCCTACTCTGCCTATTTGGTCATCCGGCACTGTATGAAACCCACTCCAAACTGTCGCCTAGGATATAGGAGGAAAGAATGGTTGACTTTCTGTGAGGATGTACGTATGTATCTGCTTTTTATGTGCAGACGTCGATGGTAGAGGTTGCACAGAGGTGAGCTAACAATGAAACAGACTTATAAATTATGAGCATTCGGGTATATGATGAAAATTATCCTCCTTTTTATCGGCATACTAAATGTATGAAGGTTACACTAACACGCTAAACATTAATGCTGCTGTTAAACAGCGTACGATGAGTCAATATGTATTTAAAATTTAAGGAGTAAAATAATTCTCAAGGCATAGTTAAAGAAAAGGTTCCATTTAAAAAGAGATAAATGTCATCTCTTTTCCTCAGTTGCACCATACTTTGTAAGGGTGCAAATTTCTGTTGATCTATAAAGAGCACATTAATTTGGGCAGGTGAACGATTAATTAGATTTATGGGGACCGGTGCGTGTTAAATCGCCATACTGCAAGGTTTGTTAATGGCTGTGTCGTGAGAGGTAGTGATTCTTAATTAAGCGTTCGTTTATTTAACAGTCAGACAGACTGGAAGGAAATAGTTAACTTCGATCTTTGTATCGAAAACGTCAGATTTTAAATTTTCCAGAATAAGTTAATTGGAAGTCTAGAGTTCAGGCGGACCGCAATTTTGGCGCCTAGTTATAAAAGGCGGGAGATATATTAATCTGGGTTGGTTACGCGAGGTGAGGGGCGTGGTTCCCACACGAAATTTCTTGGTTTTATTATGTCCCATCGCAAAGTTTAGTCAGTCTGCGTTTTTCTGCAAGAGAAAACAAATGTAGGAGATTCCGAGTTTGAATTTAGAAGAAATTCACTCGTAAAATAATTATCCACGGGACCGGATGTCTGGAAAATCGACGGACACAATTCTGGCGGTAGAAGCGAGCAAAGCTTGAAAGCACAAGGTATTTGCGCCAATCTCATGTAATCCGTTGATACCAATATAACGATTTGTTTGATTTATTTGCTTATATTTGCATGAATTTATTTGTTTAAATTCGTAGATCAATTTTCTTGGTATTAATACAACTGTGTTGAGTTCACCTATCTGAATCCGTACAATGATCTTCTTTATATAAGTTAGACGAATTGTTTGAATGTGTCGTCTTGATTGTTATAGGCAAAATAGGTATTCTAAGAATTTCATGCCTGACCTTAGTTGATGTGAGTTACAAGAATCCATGAGAATTCACCGACTTTAGATGATTTCACGTATAATAAAGACTTGAGTGCTTATTGACTGAAATTAACGTTGTTATACCATGAAGTGAGATTTCATGTATGATATAGACTTGAATGTGTGTATTCGCTAGAAATAACGTAGTTAAGCCATGTAATGAACTTCATTCATTCATTTGTATAATTAAGACGAGAACGAAACTGTTTTGTCTCGTTTGATGATAATGTGAGTCTGGTTGAAATAGCCGTTATGAAGTACATTAATCTTATGAAACTATGTTTCTTTATGGTCTGCCATGTTTAGCTTGACCAGATAGCCTTTGGTATCTGTTTGAATTCCGATAGGACGATATCTGACAAACGAGAGGGGAGTAATTATCTATTCCCAGTAGGATATCTGACGGAAGATTTAGGTTGCGTCTCTGTTTATTTTGGAAGGTGAAATAGCTCCACGGCATGTATCCACGTACCTACCTATCCAAGTATCTACGTATCTACCTTCTTACGTATCCACCTACCCACACAAAGTTCGAGGGCCAAAAGAGGCGAGACAATAGAGAGTTTGGAGAAGGGAAAAGTGGAAAGGACCCAGAAGAACAGCCACAGTGAAGTTGGAATGAACCGGAAATAAGCAGGTTATGACGTTGTACAAGGCAATGACTTCGATTGTTCACTCGATTCTATGATGAACCAATTCTATCATTTAAAATAGATCGGCTATTTATATAAGTATATTTGTGTTTGAAATTCGGTGAATGATTTATTTCAAAAAGAAGTGTATCTTCCTAATGTAATACATTATCACGGTTGTTTATGTAATTGATTAAATTGTTATTTTTCATGTACGGGAGCTCGTGTCATTCTGTTTTATATATCTGCTCAGATCTCTATCTATTTCACCTATACGTTTCACACTTTATATTAATATTTACTCGATCCGAAGGCGATCACCCTCTAGATAACGATAACCCAATAAAGCGGACACCTTGTAAGAAGGTACAATCCGTCAATCAATCACACACCACCAACCCAACAGACTTCATACAAAACGCAATACGATCGATTGATATATTGACCACGAAAATCCCTTTAATTCAGCCACAGCGTTAACAGTAAGCTTACAACTTCATCATCTTTAACCACTGATTGTTTTCATACATCAAAGAATCAATTTGAAACTAATTTTCCAGCTAACACTGTAACCATTCTTTTAATTTAATGAGACCGCAATGTAAGAGAACGCAAAATTCTACGTTTTCACTTACTCAGCTTATTTATACTGCGCTTCTGGGGCTCTTTCTGTGCACTTTATTTGCGTACATGTAGCATTTTGGTGTGAGATCTGTTGAGATTATGCAAGAGTTATATGCTGGGACCCAGGTCTATCCATATTTCTAGTGCCCAACTGTATACCTTTGTCTGGGAATTTGCTGAACGCGTTACACCGGAGCTACGGGTTCTGATTTATCGGCATTGTCAAGAGATATGGGATTATGTTTAGTGTCTTAGTCTGCTCTGTAAGAATATCTTTGTCTGCTAATAGTGTTGCCTTAATGGCAAACTTATTTGGAAGTGGAGCGGGGTCAATGCGGTCATTTCATTAATATCCATATTGTGACGCTTGTCAATGTGCACGCGATGTTTGACGAGTTTTCCATCATACTAGCGGGGAAGACAAACATAAGCTTCAGATATTTGTCAGCTAATATACAAAGGTCCTATCTACGGTTTGAAAAATGTTTTATGTTTCCTTGATATCAACATTGGTTTGTATAAATAGACAATATCGCATATATAACTGTTTGAAACATAAGTTTTTTTTTCGAGGATTATTGTCATACATTCCTTGTCTTTTTATGCTTTCAACGTCAAGTTTCCTTGCAACTTTGGGATCCTCTAAAATACGAGTTACATGTTCCTTTGCCGGCAAAAATATTTCCGTGTTTGTAATCGCAAAATCTATTACCATTTTTGGATGTCTACCATACACTGAATATAATGATGGCTAGTCCATGATGCCAAGAAATGAGATAATGCTTTAACCAAATGATGCAAAATGCATATACTGGTCCCAAAGTTCCAAGTCATTCTTTGATATCACAATATTTGATAAAAAAGTGTTGTGCCGTTGTAGTGTCGGCATGGTCGAATCCAGTGTCGACATAAACCGTCTTGCAAAAATGCAGTGTTGTTGTAGTTTAACGCCATTGTTAAGTACATGATAGGTTATTCATAGCGGCCAACATATTTGGTGGAAGAAGAAATTAGGAGCAACCCAGGAAGAACCACCGATCCAGGATAAGCTACTGGCAAGCTTTCTCGCATACCCACGTTGGTCGAGCCTGAGACTAGAACTCACGCTCCCTGAGCTGAGATGTAGGTGATCTGTAAAGGCGAACGACCTTGACCACATGCGGACCCGGTGCTTGCCACGAATGCATTGGAAATAGTTGATACTTCATGGAGCTCAGCGGAATCAGTTCCGCATATTTTCCGATGTAACAGATGAACACTATGAAACATTTATTCCTTTATTGTTTACACAAGTGCATTGCTCGAAAATGACAGTACCACCACTACTATACTGGCATTGAAGTTATATAAACTTTTCTGCGTTTTGTGGCCGTTTTCTTTGCGAGTGTCTGACTCTAGACTTGACCCACCGATCTGTGTCCGCATTCAAATCTGACCAATGCAATGATCAGAGTATCTGTTCTAGAGGTCTGTTCATTGCCATATACCCTCTATGTTGAGAATTATGTGTATCTGTTAGAACAAATTAATAAGCAGTCGTGCTACATACACTTGCATATGTGACTTTGTCACTTTCTTCGGAAACCTGGGGTTTGTGAGAAATATTACTCCATCACAGAGGATATTAAATGATCTTCCGCGTCTTGCTTGGGAATCATTTATTAATTTTTCTGTTGCTGAGAAAATAAGTTCTGTTGAAAAATTGAAGGTCCTTTCTCTGTTATGGTTTTAATTATTCATGGGTCTCACACCTGAGTGTTGTCACATTTCCTTCTGTAGTTGTGCTACATTTAACTTTGAATGTTGTTACGTGTTTTCATTCACCTCAGCTGCGCAAAGAGGCAAGATGCCGCCAGCATTAACTTCCGCATTAAGAATAACTGTCACATTCTGGCCATATTTGCGACAATTAATGCCAGAATTTTTTGTTGCATTTCCCTGGTCTGGTACCAAAAAATGATTCACGTGTTGCTGTGCCATAAAACAAAAACACATAGCAGGCCTAGATAGACGTAATATTGTTCACCTGGTTTATATACCTTATCAACTGAACGTTTCACATATCAGCCCCATTAGTACCATAAGAACACATTCGATGTAATGTATCTCCTAAAACCTCATATAAATATGCTGATTTTATATTAAGTTATATCTAGATAAAATACTTTCTGAAGATGAAAGCATGATTAATATGCATTGTATCTTGGTCATAATCGAAGTTGTCAACGATCTTCATGATAATAAACTCAACAGATTAAAACTATGGCTTCAACAGTGGTAAGACAGAAGTCCAGAGAAGTAGGTGCGAGATCTCCTTATTAATATGCGTCTATTTAGCTTATAACTGCAACTCTACAAGATCAGATAATAGAAAGATATATTCTAAGTCTGATCAGAATCAAATCGCATATATAGCTTACGGAGTGGTAACAAGGTCAGCCAATGAAATGTAAGATAACATCAATATTATGCGTGGATCCTACTCATTATTAACTCCATCCAAGATCCAATGAAATAAGCCAATGTTTCAGGTTTGATCAAAAATCAGATCAGAACTATGGCTTCTAGTATGGTAACAAACTCAACCAATCAAATCCCAAATCACCTCATTTGTATGCATTGATCTGGCTCATTATCGAATTCCACTGAAATCATGATGATATCAGCTATTAATCCAAACTTGATCAAAATCGGATTGGAAATACAACATACAGAGTGGTAATAAACTCTACCATTTGGAGTCAATATCACCTAATTAACATGCGTTGGTTTCCCTCATTATCGAAATCATCCAAGATGTTAAATTATATATATATATATATATATATATATATATATATATATATATATATATATATATATATATATATATATATATATATATATATAGAGTTCGATCAAAATCGAACCAGCAACATGGCTTCCAGAGTGATTTCAAGATTGGTCAGTTAGGTACAGTATCACGTCTTTAGTATACATGGATTGTGCTCATTTATAGCAGTTATTTCAGACTTTCATAATATTAACCTATGTTTCAAGTTAGATTTGAATCGGATCAGAAATATGGGCTCTAGGGTGGTAGCAATTAGTTGCTGATATACGGACGACAGGCAAACAATGGACGACGAAGAGCCATACCATAATCTCTCTTGGCATTAAGGTCAAGTGGATTAAACCAAGTGTGCGCTATAAAAACCGATACGATCGAATCATTGCTTGCCATCAAGCAAATTTCCCGACAGGTTCTTTGATGTCAAAAAACCACATGAGCGAAGTAAAGGTCACACGTGCTGTGCACATTGCTAACTTATGTATCTGGTTGCCATTTAAATTGTATCTTTAAACTTTTGTGCTCTGTGATAGTATATTGCAAGGTTGTCCTTTTTGAGTTTGTGTTTTAAGGTCATCTTTCTCTCCCTACCCTTCTAGAGAGCGAACTCTCCCAATTGCAGACAAATCTTCCTTTATTTTAATCTTGCTCTGGTGCCTATATTGAAGTCGATACAGTTATATATATCATGCAAAACATTTATTTCTACTTTACTCATGTCCTTTACTACTAAAAGCCCACTGGATTGAAGAGCCTCCTGAGATGAGGATGTCAAATATGAAACGAACAGCGCTGTTAAGCAGTGATCAGCTATCTGTTCTATCCGCTGTTATCGCTGTTATCACTTGCGACCGTGGAGAAACCCTTATGCGTTGCTTATTAATAAGTTGGAGCCTGTGGTTTAGTGATATCTTCTTAATGAAAGAAATTACAGCACATTTCTGGTTATGAAACTTAAGCCCAAAATAATTGAATGTTGCAAGATCGGAACAATGTAATACATTGCTAGCTGTTAATATATATATATTACTTATCACGCCTAGATATGGCAAACCCATCAGAAATTGGTACACTTTGATAAAATGTCATTGTTTATTGCACATAAATCAACCTCAATATATATCATGGCTTTGATGGAAAATGAACCCATCTAATAGAAAAACAGTTACAAAACACTGGTGATGGCATGTAAAGTTTGTGATACATTTGCACAGTGTGAGTGAAATCTATACTTACAATCATCATGCTCAACGATTCTATAATAAATGATAGGTCTTGATCCATGCATAGCAGCGCACTCGCACTTTTGGACTGTCGGCGTTTCCCTTAAGTTTGCCGAGTTTTGCTTGGCAACCGCGTAAGTCTCGTTGGATGTGACATCGAAGTCAACAATAATAACGCGTCACTTGTATGCGATATTTGCGGAATTGCATGGAACTATGCTCATTATCCTGCACAATTGACAGGAAGAAATTTCGAAGATGTCACTCAAACTGAGGCATCGTTATCGCTCACGTTTAGAGGAACTTCACCCAAGTCTGCAATTTGATGCTGCATCTGGACATTGTCTCTCCAATGTTTGACTTGTGACTGCAGAGCAAATGCATTCAGTCGGAAAAGCCTATGATTCCATGACTTGTGACTGCAGAGCAAATGCATTCAGTCGGAAAAGCCTATGATTCCCATGTCAACCGTGCGGACCGCACATCATTATTCCATGTTTTGATGTTTTATATGTATTTGTTTTGCATGAAAACCAGTAATCTACCAATGAAGGATGTCACCATCTATCTTTCTGACGTTTGTAAATGGCGACCTTTTGACATCAAATTCCATAATGTATAACACAGGGGACTCACCTTGAGTCACTGAAATGTCATACGGGGTTTTGCTTAAATATATCGACAGGGTGGAAATGTTCAATGTATTTTTTGAAAAACTAAATTCAGTAATCAAAGATACTTGATTGGTTCTTTCGTCCCTAATATCGATGGATGCAGTTATAACACTGTTATCACAAAACGCATACGGTTGGTGCTGGAAATGATCTCATGTTTTTCCCATCTCATTCAGTATGATCCATGCCTCAGACTTTTCTATCTGTGCATTCGCATCCTCCTTGCGAAGTCCCGACACTATTTCCGGACACATTCCCTACGTAGTTGCGGACACTATTGTCAGATATGTGGGGCATGAGGGACCAGGCGAGTATAATTGTCAGTCTTTTTTTAGAGACACTGTTGTTGGACATAAAAATTAATTATTCCAGCTTAAAGAATTTATTGTTGAAAATGTCCTCGCACAACGGCACCATTGCTGATGACCCCGGTGATAAGACCTGTGTTTCTCGGCTGATGTGACTGAATAATGTATTTATATGTACCAGTGATGCAAAATAATGAAAGAAATAATCCATGCTGAAACTCGGATTCATCCACAACGTGCTACAGCTTCATTGTAAGCGATTTACGTAGTATTAGTTGGGAATTCAGTCACTAACTTAGACGTGCTTGAGCATAATCTCTATTGCTGCTTGTCGGTTCAACTGTCAAATCTATGCTGATTTTGTAACACAGTAACATATGATAAATTCCATCAAGCAGGATCATTCTCTCGCGAGCCAACTTGTGTATGACACATAACAGACATTAGTTGCTTTGATTTTAACATTTAAGCTGAAACAAGAACCAAATAGTCCTATCCGATTATTCGTTGAATGTATTAAGATAGGAATAAATGTTCGAGATGTGAATAAAAGTATAAAATATATCCCGTTTTCATTGTTTATTTTGGTATATATTTACATTCGCTTCTCCCCGCCAATCCGCAGTGACACAATGTGAAGTAAGTCATCAAAATCCAATTAAATGACTTTAAAGGGATCTTGAGCAAATGTTTTGAGGATTCAAACAAAATCTTAAAATGAATATAGTTCTTTTTTTCTTGTTTATCACCAAGCCCAGTTCAATAATTGCCGGTCTTTTGGTGCTGAAAACGCACGGTAAAGACCATAAACTCAGCTTTATGACTAACTGAACATTTTCAATTGAAAATGATTTCTTCACACTGAAAACCACTGGGATATAAAGCCAATTTAAATAAATTAAAATTGGATACACTGATAACAGGTTTCTCATACTAGTATATGGCGGATATGTCCATCCAACTTGACTTATTTTTCGTCCACTATAAATTGCACGCATAGGACATTGGGATTCTCTTCTAAACTATAAGAGATTTATATTTAGACTTGATCAGTAATTACTGAAAACACGACATTCGTATTGACCTAATATTGAAAGTAAGATGTACATTGCAGCAAGTGTAAAGTTTCCTTAGGGCAGGAACCCGGGAGAGTTTTCTGCTCCAACCAAAGTTTGGAGTAGCCCATTCGGTTTCATGGTAAAAATGGATTCCCAATAGATATATAGTTAATGTTATGCAGAAAGAGAAAGGAAAAAGTGGTAGTCACAGCACAAATTACGTTGCATGCTGATGACTATTATTGTACTAATGCACACCAAAAATAGAGTGGCAAGCTTTACTGGAAGCTTAAATTCTAGACCCCATAAAACTTAAACGATTCTGTCAAAGGTCATGTAAATTGACCTATGTCGATCATATACATACGATGCTGACTTTTAAGAAAATAAAAGAAGGAGTGTGTTGAATATTAAGCATATTGGTAATTCCATAGCTGTGTAATGACTTCAAAGCGTGAATAAGAGACCAGGTGCGGAACCATAATTACCTTTCCGAAATACTCAGATCGGGTTGTGGCTTATGGTGATCGTTAGCTGGATTGGCTAAACTTTATATTGTGACAGAACGAATGTTCGACAACAGTTCACGCGTTTCTGTGCTCTGGTTGTTTGATATGAAGGCTTTGTTGACTGTCACATAACCCCAATTCTATACCATGTTCTTCATCAATGTGCCATATTACACGTTATCTTTTGAAGAGCATAATTGATATGAATGACACTGTTGTTTTCAATGTGACTATTCGGAATTCTGACATCAGTCTGAGTTTGAATGTCGTGTAAGGAAAGGAATATTCGAATAGCAGATGTCTGTTCAATTTATTTCGCAAAAGTGTTCTGATTCAACTGCCGTGACACTGCACATGAAACATACATAGTAACACACACACACACACACACACACACACACACACACACACACACACACACACATATATATATATATATATATATATATATATATATATATATATATATATATGCGTTTGATTAAAAGTATCAACTGACAGTAACACTGCACTACAAACCGATCGTTATACTGCATCACAAACTGACCGAAACAGTACTCATTGATTTTTCAAGAGTTCTTATGACAATGTCCAAAGCTCGCAAACTGTTTGATTTATGTTGCCTAATTAGGTCAATAGTAAGGAGCAAACATCACTATTTTTTTTTTATAGCTGCTGCCAGTAATTCCAGAAGATTAATTAAGTTTTACAATATTACCTTTTGAAAGTGGAGTAAATATGTAAATAGTAAAGACGTTTTGTTCTTTAAATTGTTCGAATTATGCGTATAATTTTAATGGTGTCGCTACGTCTCAGAGAATCAAAATATTTGTAGTGATATTGACGTTGACAGAGAGTAACACTTCTCTTTAGGTGTCTTTTATTTGATTCTTGCTGTCTTTCTGCTACTTTGCATGTTGGAAACAGCGTCTTGGGTCATGCCGTACTAAACTGTTCATACTCTGCGATTGTTGCGATTTTGTTCTGTATGTGAGCGATCATGTGCTTATGGTTGTGGACATTGTAACCAATATTTCATGATAAAGGGACAAGACAAGAAAGAGATAAACATTAGGATTATTCTCGTACAAGATAAAGTTTGTCTTCATTTTAAAGTACACCGTGTCTTGATTTAGTAGAGTTTAAGGTTCCAAAATAAATGTAACATGACATGTGAATACACAATATTACCTCATTTAGCCAGCCCATATACAAGCTTCATTAGCAGCCTACATATAAACTTTGCTAACCCACATACAAGCTTCCTTAAGTGCCTACATATAAACTTTGCCAGCCCACATACAAGCTTCATTAAGTGCCTACATATAAACTTTGCTAGCCCACATACAAACGTCGTTAATCCCCGTACAAACGTCGTTAGCCCATATAAAAAATTAGCCAGTGGAGTTCCAAGGGTATATGACTCCCGGCCTACGATGAAGGCTCAAAGGGGTTTTGGCGCCCGAAGACCTCTGGCGCCCGGTCCGCACACCCCTCCCTCCACCCCTCCGTTGGTATGCACCTGAAATTAGCTAGCCCACCTAAATTTTTAATTACCCCACGAAAACTTAAATAGCTTGATAATCAATGTGCAACTTTTCTTATGCAATCGTTACATAAAAAAATTTTTTTGTTGTACATTATTAATGTATTTTCTTCCTGCATGAATAACTTTCCTGAGTATGTAATATTCTTTAAGAAACATAAAACCCGAACTTGCATGGAGATATCCTCCAGTTTTAGCGTCCTTTTCGTAATTTATGTACATGCTATTATGTGAAAATCCGTAAGTATTACTGAACTAATCTCCTTTCTGTGCACTTTTCGCATCTTCATTGCAGACTTTTGAGATATATTGGGTAAATAAGGCGAATGTAATAATATATATATATGCATAATAATAACCATATATATATATATATATATATGTATGCTCTCTATACTCTGTTCTTAATAATTCGTTTTGAATTCCTACCCCACAAAAACTATAACTTCCCCCCAACACACACACACACACACACACACACACACACACACACACACACACGCACACACAGCCCAACCACATTTTCGAAGTAAAACGTTTGTTGATTAACCCATTCCCATACAGTGAATGGTTCCATCAATGTCACAACAATAGTCCCTGAGAAAGAAATGGATACCTACATATATCTCTTTATCAAAGGGTTTTGAAACGAGGATCAATACGTTGTTGATGACAGAAACCTTAATTTAGACCAGATCTCTCTTGTTCTTTATACACTCATCTCAAGTCCAGCGAATTATATTAAGCCACATCTCAAGTCCAGCGAATTATATTAAGCCGTTGTCCGTCCGTCGACATTTGCTTTTCTAGCCCATAACTCTATACCGGTTGGAGAATGGTACGAAACGTTGCCCATGCATATATCATGACTGGGTCATGTGTCGCAAACTATAACCATGCTCACTGCCTCAAGGTCATGGTCAACGCGATCGAAAACTTGTCTTAGTATAACATCTGAGCCACTTAAACTACTTTATTTACACTTAACCAAATATATACAGGGAGTCGCATTCCATAGCCACGCCTCCTACCTCATGATGAACGTCGTGGCAAGGGAAGATCTCAGTCTGATTTGTATCCTTGTCCAGATTATGAATCAATGAATAACGAACATTCTGTGTTTCGCATGTCATTGCTGCGACCATTCAACTTTAAGGCCGAAACAAGTGTCCATCTAAATCTCAGACTTGTATCCTTGTCTGGAGTTTAACGTTTCTACCGATGAAGATATTTTGATGAGATTTTGCCGAAGCATATATCATGAATAGA
>JAECUM010051773.1:0-29592 GCA_016617855.1 Megalonaias nervosa | reverse complement strand
AAAAAGCTGATTATTGGTAACTGTATGTATCGCTGACCATTCATACTGGCAGCCAAATGTGAAAGATTCGATATCTCTAGAGTTTCATGAAATAACAACTTAAGTGAAAGAACAAATCTAACACCAGAAAGCAATGTTAACTCGACCGTGGATAGTGTTAGAATGAGATCAGATGATATATTCCGGCTTTCATATTGTGACATAGGCTTTTAACTGGAAGAAAAGCCCTTTATTTTTACGTTAGTGAAGATTTCTGAATCTACTCGGAAACGAAATATTGTGACTGGCGACAGCATGGATCAACAAACAAAATATGCAAAGCCCCGTGGTGCATGATTTCTGACTTGGAATTGACAAACCCTTTCCTTGCCACAAATTACGTCTCAGCAGTCAAATACTCTACCTTGCTCGAGGAGTAGGGGTGGGGGTGGGGGGCTAAAGAGGGAAGTGGGGATACTCTGTATATATCTCGTTGTTTATTTAGAGGTAGTACAGTCCGACGCTATTTTCAAGACTGCATAGTTACTGAATAATTGATTTTCTGGAACCTTTCAACGATCGACTTTGCAGCATCATATATTGCCAGGATTTCAAAGATGAAAATTTAACGCCGAGTTAAAACGGAACAAGCTGAAAATGTTTAGTACCTCAGAAAAGAAATCTTCATTTGGCTACCCTCTCATAATATGCATTACATATTAGATATCTTCATTTGGCTACCCTGAGATTTGTAGATCTCATAATATGCATTACATATTAGAAAAATAGGCAAACTGGAACAGGACAATGCATCATGAAAGCAAGGAAATTATTTGTGCGATCAGCTGTATCGTTGTGATGTTTCAAATCAGAAGACTAAGACCGCGAGTAGCAAACAAGATAGCGAATAATTACTCAAATTTTAAGTGCACACTTGCTGGCTTATCTTCATATTTTTGCTTACACATTAGCCTCAGTATCGAAATAAAGAAAAGAAAAGTTGACATTGTTAAATCGTCTAATATTAATACATGGATTGAGTTCCACATTTGCCCGGAAATTTTGGTTGCTATCACTTCTTCACCAGCTCCAATCGTATTAGATGAATGACATGTGTCCATCTGAATGCGGTATCCAGATCGGAGTTCACACCGATCCGTTTAGACCTTTTCTTTAGGCTGCTCCAACCAATATAACGGTATAGCATTTCGGTCCTCGTCTCTGTAAGCGAGATAATTCCGCCATACAGAAGCAGGCACGACTGATAGATTGCAACACCTTCTTTTAGAATGGACCAGACCTTTATTAATATTCTACTGAAATGTCATTCTGGCCGACATCTAACTTTGTCTTTCTCCACGCGTATGCAGACAAGGGGCAAATACAAAAATAATGCTAACAAAAATCATTTCCCTGATTTAGCGATGTCGAAATTTCTTACATACTTGGCACGCGTTCAGCTAAAAATATTTCAAAAGATAAAAAGTCATAAATTTATAAATAAGTAATTGAAATATACAGCTAATGTCTCCTCAAACTTAAGCAGAGATATTAGTAAGTTTAGACCCGAAGTTTCTAACTTCGCGGTAACATAAAATCTAAAACTCTCAACCTCGCTCAACATAAATCGGATAGGGTTCACACACACACACACACACACACACACACACACACACACACACACACACGCGCACGCACGCACGCACGCACACACACACACCGTTTCCACTGAATGGAGCTCTTTGGATAGATCGGATATACCATGTGTTAGAGAACAAAACAATATTAAAGTGTATTGATTGTAATAAACCTTTTCTCGAGGATACGATACATTTTATGAATTTTTTGTTTTAAACTTTACAAAATTACAGTGTATTTGATTGCCTTTCAGTATAACATTATTCCGACTCACCTCGTCTGTATTCTCTCTCTCCCACTTCTTGAGTTCTCCATTCTCTGATACGTACATGGGTGCATTGTCATTCACAAGTTCGTTTAATGTCAGATCCAGTGTTACCGTTTCATTGTTTAGGTCGATTTCAAATATTTTCTTCTTGGGTATTTTCGCTCTCCTCTTAGTTCTCAGACCTTCATCTTCGACACGAACCTCCCTTACCTCAACTGACGTTTGAATAAATAAGCATACAGTATACTACATGCATACATGCATATATCCACCCATCTATCTATCTATCTATCTATCTATCTATCTATCTATCTATCTATCTATCTACCTATCACCAAGTCGCCAGTCCATGCGTCCATGCATCCCTTCTTCCATACATCCATACAATCAAACATACATACTGTTACGTATATCTGTATCAGTTATTAAATTATAATATAGTTTGGGGTGTTTTTAAGTCCTTTGGTTTAATGACATTTAAATTCTAAATTCTTTAATCCAGTTGTGGACATGTACGTATTGAAAATACATGTACAATACGAGTAGAAATTTCATTCATAAATCAAGGAATATTAACCAGGTCAAGTCAACAACTATTTCGGTCAAGAATGCCAAGTATTTAGTTTAAATGGAGGTCACGAAAATATCAAGTATCATCATCACATCATGTATGTGTCTATGTATCTATGTATGTATCTATGTATGTATGTAATGATTATTGTATTATATGGGGATCAACTGTTCAAAATATACGTCTAAATTTCTAATAACTTTTCTAAAATACCCTTAAAATTTTGAAACATAATTTTGTCGTTTAAAATACTTTCGTTGTGTTGCTAAATGTGGAGACTATGTATGATAGGTCAGAGGACGAGCTGTGGAATTGGTCTGGTATCTAACTATCTATCTATCTATCTATCTATCTATCTATCTATCTATCTATCTATCTATCTATCTATCTATCTATCTATCTATCTATCAACCTACCTACATATCTATCTATCTATCTATCTACCAACCTACCTACATATCTATCTATCTATCTACCAACCTACCTACATATCTATCTATCTATCTATCTATCTATCTATCTATCTATCTATCTATCTATCTATCTATCTATCTATCTATCTATCTATCTATCTATCTGGCTAGCTAGCTGACGATCTTGCCTCTGGTGTCAGCAGCTTTGGAGATCTAGGAAAGAGACAGTGAGATTTGTTTTTATGGTCTGTTTTTACCTTCCATGGTATCATCTGTTTTCTCAAAAGGCATAGAAGCAGCTAAGGACACCGCCAGGAAAAGTAGACCCAGCCGCATTTTGAAGATTGCAGCGCCTGTAAAACAAGATTAAGGGGGATATATTATTATATGTCACCAAACCTAGAATTGTTGTGTATCTGCCTTTGAAATAGGGGTTCCAGTTACTGTAAACTACACAAAATTCAAAATTACAAACGTTCGGCGATATTAGAACATAAGTCATATTCGTTAAGCTATTTTTCGCCAAAACGTATATGAAACACGTTTTCGTGTCAGTTGGTTAATACATTTTCATTCGCAGGCATGCTGACTCGACAGTATTCGCGAAAATGTAATCTCTCGGAAATAATGTGATTTATAAGATTCACTAAAATTTGGGTTCATGTGTCACTTTGTATCATAACCTTTTTTCTCAGATTTAAATTCTGTATCTCAATAAGAATGAAACTCTAGACAACATAATTTCCAACAATTAATATTAAAATTTCTTCAATATTCATATAAACCCTGATAATTAAGAGAAGCAATGACAACAAGACGTGTTCAAGCAATCAAGAACGAATTATTATGATAATGATAGTTGTGTTATATACTTATCAATTTTCAAATAAATTAAAAAATCTCAAAACCTAACTGAACAAACAAACTGCTGAAGATTTCAACTTTTCTGATACGAATTTCATCATAATTCATAAATCGAACTTCATTTTTTGAACAGCTGATATGCGCATGATTTTCCGCTTTTTCACGAAACCTGTTATCAACAATCACCCATTTTCACTCACATCACTGTTAACAACACTAGTTCCTCGATGCATTAAGGCAGCAGAAAAATATATATGTGATTTGAAGTTGTCAACTTTTGCATCAGATAAGGTATCACCAGTTGCATGGCTAGTAAGATTGATTCCATTGACTAGTTTTTCGAATTTGCAGATTGTTGGAATTTGATGATACAGATTTATTAAAGAAAGCCGAGCCTAAAACGTTTACACACGGCGGTTTAGCTATTAGTCGTAACAATTCAGTAGGTAAATTGAATGTTAAGTACAACCTTTAGCACTCGGATGTAACCAATTTAGTTTACAACGAAAATATCCAATAACAAAGTCTAAAATTCCAAAGAACAGATAGTAATATTATTTTCCAAGTTTTGTTTAAGTTTCCAGACGTCAAAGCACTTGTAGTTATGGTATCCAGTTTTGAAGTCTTTTGGGGCTTCATGTTTATGCCGACTCCAATTTCAGTGATGCTTGCATCTACTAGCAATTAAAAGTGGGGATTATGTAAAAGGGAATGTAATCACAATTTGTCTGTTTCACAACTTGTAACGAATGCGTTGATTTTTGTTAAAGTAAATGGCAGGATATGGGAAACATTTATTATCTTAAACCATATTCATTCTAGTTTTAACGATAGCGGAAGTGAAATATTTATAAGACTGACTAGTCATCACGCTAATTGAAGCTTTAAACTCAAAGGCTTTAGAACATCATGTCAACAAGCCTTTTGCATCATCCGACAGCTTTCCTTTGCAAACGACTGTTGATGTGAGTCGGACCATAATTCAATGATAAAACTATGTAACATCTATCATCCGGTTTACTCACGTTATGGACACATACTTTATTAACAGATCACTTTTGAGTCGGTTTTATGTTTGCGTTTTTTGTGCCCTATTTAAGAGCCATATTCAGTTTTTGTAAAATTGTGCAGCTTTTATACATGGGAACAGCTTTTATGAAACAGAAGCATATTGTAAGTCCGATATTTTCAAAATCTTATTATATACAATTGAATTCAAATTTTCTCTTAATATTTAACACTTTGAAGAAAGTGATAATCCTATGTTTATTATACAACAGTGTAATATATATTCTTTCTAAATGTCTTACCTTTGCACGGAAAGAATTAAGTTACTAAAAATAACAAGACTGTCCTGCAATAACAAATTATAGTTCCAAACCTCTCGTAAATGGTACTACACAGCATTCATGATCTATCTTCTAAATCTTAATGGATTCTCCGGATATAAGGACAGTAAGGACAGATTTATTCACCATTAGAAACCACCACTCCGGCCTAGTGATAAGAGCGTCCGCCTCGGATGCGGGAGGTCGCGGGCTCGAACCCCAGCCGAGTCATCCCAAAGATTTATAAACAGCTGCCTCGCTAGGCGTTCAGCATTAAGAAGTTAGTGTTAGGACTGGTCAGCCTGGTGTCAGGATAATGTGACTTGATTGGCCATCGTGCTACATATCTGCGGCACGATGCCCCAGTGCTAGACATCACTATCAACTGCCACGCTGCAGACATCGTTGTGATATGACTGAAAATTGTTGAAGCTACGTTAAAAATCCAAATCACACACACACACACACACACACACACACACACCATTAGAAATTCACTTAAGATAATGCGAAATATATCAAAATAAGAAAATTATAAAATTTTGGACAATATGCCATAACTGTCATGGTAGGTAAAAATTTTGGTTTCTCGTGGAGAAGGCAGTACTTTCTTTCTTACTTTGAACAGTTTATAAACGAAACATTTATCTAAAGGAGCAAATGTATTACGTGGATTCATTAGGAATATAAATGTTCCAACACAGGCAGGTCCTCTAAATTGTATGGATAGGGAAATTTATGAAATATATGAAATATAAGTGAATCATATTCAGAACCTAGAATTGAATATGTTCTTAAGATACATACGTGATTGGGACAAAGGGCAAAACCTACTATCTGGTAAGATTTCAATCCGCCCCCCCCCCCCGCCACTTTTGCACGGATATGCGAAGAGATATTACAATCCTTTTATTTATTATTGTCTTTACGAAATAAAGTGACATATCTGGGACAAGTTTAATACGCACGCCAAGTAATGCTGCAATTTATTTTAAACAGACTGGTCATTTTTTAAATGTTTATATTCATTCCAATATAGATTTATATATACTGTTATGTGTAGGCTCGTACAAAGGTAACAAAAGGAAAGAGTGAAGCCAACAAGCTTTGTAAATTTTAACAAAAGTAATTTATTTCCCTAGAAAACAATGTAAAAATAGGAATAGGACTTACGGTTTGTGAATATAATCCAAAAATTATTCCTAGAATTGAAAAATATAAGTCCTATCACTAAACAGTTTTAATTGAATCCAGGTTCGAATCTCGATGAAATTCCAATATGGAAGGCGATGACGTCAGATGAGGTCGTTGTACTGATGGCAACAATTCGTCGTTGAATAACAATTTATAATGTTCCTGTTTAAAATTCCAGAATAAATTTCCACTGAATATCTTTGTCCCAGAACGTTTATAAAAAAGAGGCACTTGTGTAGTTTTCTAGAGAATAAATTATTAAATTCCAAAAAATAGATCAACTTCAGAACAAACTGGCTTCAACAATAAAACACCTCGAGCTCTATCGGTGTAAAAAATACGACTGAAAAATCTACTAGAGAGCGTCTGTTTTAAGCGGCAAGTTTAGATCACATGGTGGCTCAAGTGATAGGCTACGTGATTCACTAATTTGATTAGCGCAATAAAAAAAAAAAATGTCATTTATCACGTAGGCCCGAATAGCCCTATCTAAGAATCGAATTCTCAGGCTGAAAATATATATAAAAAAGAAAGGCTGTTTACAATTTAGCAAACACGTGGGCCCAACATGACCTTGGTAATAGCCAATCGTTTTCACTCGATGTTTACAAAATCTACGAACCAAAGTGAGCTAACAATAGTGCTTAAGTCATACTTTTGCGTTTTGATCAAGTCAACAGAAGACTGAATTTTTTTTAAAATATCAAATCCCGTGAAAATAGTCATTACAATAAAATGTAATGAACACAAATAAAGAAAAGAATTTAAAATAACACACAAGTAATTAAATTACACATTCGTAACAATACACACAATATTAACTTGAGAATTTCACATGCTTATATATCCGTTTTGTTCAATTCATAAATTACTACTTGCCTTCAAAAAGAATATTATTAGTTAAACAAACTTTACATCCGTAAAACGGAATCAGTTTGAAACTCAATCAAACAAGTGACAGTAACACAGTGTGTATTGTTTTAGAGTTATAAATGGTTCTTAAACACTAAAAATGGTTTTCTGTGTTAATTTCATTGTAAATTTCAACGGTTTATCTTTATAAAAGATGCACCAAGATTCAGTGGATATTTAAAGATCGCAATAATACAAATTAGGTATTCCAGAGGACTAATGAAGATGAAGACCCGATCTTTGTCCCGGATTAAGTCTGACGTGTAATTTCAGTGCCATTAATATAAAAGGACGCGAGAGAGGGAGAGATAGCAGAGAGCGAATATACATGCAGGCAGGCAAGCAATATGGTGTAAAAGCATATCGACAGATCTGACTATATTACAAAGAAAAAGATACTTAGCAAACATGGCAAAGTCAAAAACCTTGCAACCAAATTATCTGGCATTGAAATCCCTTTAGCCAAAAGTGAACATCAGTCATGAAATAAAACATAAAATGGATAAGATATTTAATAAGCTCTCAAAAATGCACGCATACAAGTATTAGGGTTAAAACAAGAACATTTCTACAACGCAAAGTCCAACATTTCCTGTATACACCCAAGTTGTTTACAACATTCAAGACCGTCTCAGTTAGACCACCATCACTGGATGCATACCACAGCAAACAAAATGCCTCTATTCTTCTTTCCTCGCAACAAATGGATACATCCTAAACCAAACAAATTGCCTCCACCCCTCACTGCCACTGGATGCATCCCACAGCAAACTGAGTGCTTCTACACGTCCCCTCTCATAACAAATGCATCAATACCCCAGCAAACAGATTTCTTCTATTATTCTCCTCTCATGACCAAGGAATGCATCTTGCAGGAAACAGATTGCCTCCACTGTTCATTACTCACTGCCACTAGATGCATTTCAGAGTAAAACAGATTTCCTCATCTAGTAACCTCTCAGGACACTTAGGAGGTCGCACAAGGCTTTTTATACATCACTATTATCCTCTATATCACGGAATTGATTGTGTGTGTGCGTGTGTGTGTGTGTGTGTGTGTGTGTGTGTGTGTGTGAGAGAGAGAGAGAGAGAGAGAGAGAGAGAGAGAGAGAGAATTCTGCAAATCATTTAGATAAATATGTATACATGGAAAGAAAGATTAGAGACAACATTGACGCAAACCAGTAAAACATTTATTGCCTATTGTGAGTATTAATTAAAGACAACCGAGTAGTTATTGCATGTCATGCGCACATATAAAGAAAATCACGATAAGCGCCTAAATAGTTAATAAATTACATCATGAATGTTGAACACAACCTAAATATGTGTTTCCATAGAAAGAACAAGATTGGCATGGCAAAGGTAGGCATGTACGCCAAGGACATCAGGTCGAGATGTATTCCTTCGCCAAATCAAAAGATATTTTGCCTTCAACTCAGGAAAAAAGTACGAGAAATGCAGGTTTATATTTATTACACTTTCCGTCTTCTACGCTTTCCAAATATTGTTAGCAATACAATGTTAATGGATCTTAAAACAACTTGAGAAAATACCCAAATGGTTTGAGTTTGGATGTACGATAGGAAAATATAGATTGAACATTATTATGGAACTCAGATGAAACAAGTATGATTCAATAGGCATGTAATAAACTGAAGACGGAATTTGTCCATGAAGTATTAAACATGTTGCGACAACGAGAGATTGATCCATACAGCTGCAATTCGTGTTCATCTTGATATCATATGAGTCTATCATGAGACTAAACGAGTCATGTGTTTCTCGTGTTCATATGATATGGTCCAATGGATCATATTTACCTATTACATATCGAACATTACAACAGTAAATTTATGCATTGTATTAAGTTATAAGTATTTATTCATTTGACAAATATATACGTACTACGTTGCACACAGTAATGTGGTTTAATTGCTAATACTTTCTATTATCTTTGCATTCCTGAAGACAATAGTGCTTGACTTCTTTGTTCTTGCAGTAAAAACAGCAAATACAGTCGTTATGTTAAATCTTTTTCCATCCCCTCAAGTCAATCTATAATTTATGAGTCTGAGTTCTAAACGCCGCTAAATAATTTCTGAACGTGTAAAACAAAACATAAATATATGCGTCAGAGGTATTCTGTAAATCGCCAAATCACTCTTGAATAAATGGACCCATGTCAATGTTGTTACTTTCATGGTGTAAGGCAAAATAAACATTGTACATGTCTGACGATATTGAGCTTGCTTCTAGCCAAACAGTAACTGTAGAAATTCCTTAAATTGAACCAATAAATGCGACATGAACTCGGTATATACTTTAACGACATTGAAAGGTCTGTATTTGTAACGCAATATGAATTTAGATCGTCCCCATTTTATATAAGTTTTTTTAAATAGTATGATTAGGGACAATATAAAAGGACCGCTCCGGTGGCCTAGTGGTTAGAGCGTCCGCCTCGGATGCGGGAGGTCGTGGGTTCGATCCCCGGTCGAGTCATACCAAAGACTTACAAAAATGGTACTAACAGCTGCCTCGCTTGGCGCTCAGCATTAAGAGGTTAGTGTTAGGACTGGTCGGCCTGGTGTCAGGATAATGTGACTAGGTGGGACATCATGCTACATGTCTGCGGCCTGATGCCCCAGTGCTAGACGTCACTATAAACTGTCACACTGCAGACATCGTAGCGATATGACTGAAAAATTATTAAAGCTACGTTAAAAATCATAATCGTATCACATCACATCACAATATAAAAGCAAATATGAAACTCGTTCATACTGCGTATTCCTTAAAATATTTCACAAGGAACTCTATAGCACGGAAATGACAGAAAATCAGTAAAAACTGTTGATTTCGAAATTACCCTCATTGTTCCAATACCAAACATACACGTGTTCGGAAACAACTGACTCATTGGTATTATGTGACATGTGTACATAGAAATGACATTCAACAAAATACTCCTTTGAAGATTGTGAAAAAAGAAATCACCGTAAACCTCTAGATACCCATAGCTTTACGTGTGAAATTAGTTTACAACGTGGAAAGAGGTTTGAAAATTTAAAGTTATCACATGCAGACACTTCTCTTAGAGAGCAAAGATCATTAGAGACTTTCAGGATGATTTTTAGTCCAAATTTAAGAGAAAAAGAATAGAAAAAAAAACGTTTTAATTAAACAATATTTATTTTACAAAAAAACACTTAGTTGAAATGAGACCACTTTAAGTCTTCTTTAGTCATGTATTTAAACTTTATTTAAACTTAAAATTTGTAGTACAGAAATATATAAACATTTGAAACTTTCAATTCAAGTTGCCTCCATGAAACACAGCTATGAAAGGATCAAGATCATAAGCAACTAACCTGGTTCTGGATAAAGAGCTAAACTGCGCAGTGTATAGAAGGGCATAGAAACGCGGAGATACAACAAATCGCCAGTGTATAGAAGGGCATAGAAACGCGGAGATACAACAAATCGCCAGTGTATAGAAGGGCATAGAAACGCGGAGATACAACAAATGGTCATAAATAGCAAAATGCACTGAAGATTTTTGGGTAGTTTCTTCAAACTCCAGTTTTAGATGAAACAATAAAAAGTTTGAAACAAAATAGAGAAACTATCAGAGCAATCATTTATTGGCGGCTGTTTAATTTCTCTCTTTCAAAGGATTGAAACTTTAAAATGTGCCGTAAAGAATTAATTTTTACAGTTTAAATAACTTCTCTTAAATATGGTCATGTAGACGTATATAATACTATGCAAATGAGTCAGTTGTGACAAAGCATCAATGTGATCAATATACATAGCCATGTTTTAAATCAGGTAAAGCTACTTTTACCGGTATGTGAGTTAGTTTCGGAATTCGCCATGGGAATCTATCGAGGAATTAAAAATTCTAACTCCTTTTCTTAGAAAAATATAAATTCAAGCAGCTATAGTTGCATGTCCGCGAAACTTTGAATAGTAAGTGGTGAATAAAACTGGGATCGTTGTATCCAGAAAATGCTTACATTTGAAAGAAAGTCTTAAGGGAAGAACAAATACGTAGTTTAAAATCTGAAACATCAAATGACAAACAATTGTTTCTACTAAACTACTTTTCACTAATCCCATGCTGTGGTTTTAAGTGCTAGATATCCTTTGCAATATGTCGTGGTGGGTAATTTTAATTTATAATATTTCTTGCATCATTGATGTATAATACTATAGAACAACCCTGTGTTCAGCAAGGAAAGGAAATAAAAGACAGAAAAAAATGTAAGAGGTGAAACACAGATGTACAGACTTTGACTCATTTTCGATGGAATCCTAAATACAATATTGAAAATCTGCAAGCATAAACAGTAGAAATGGAGAGAGAGAGAGAGAGAGAGAGAGAGAGAGAGAGAGAGAGAGAGAGAGAGAGAGAGAGAGAGAGAGAGAGAGAGTCTTACTGGTCGTAAGAAGTCTCACGTTGTCGGTAACAAACGCCAGAAGATACGTAACGCAAATGGCGGGTGACAGCTTTTTAAATAGTCACCAATATAGGTCAAAATAATTATCTGATTCGATTATATATTCTACAACAAACTGCTTTGTGTGCGTCATAAAATTGATGCTATATCTATACTAAAACCTCGATGAAGCATTCAAATGCCCGTTTGTGACATATACATGAAGAACACTTAACGCAAAACTGTTATGATCAGTATTGTCACAGGTAATTAACCATTACACGCCTTCTCTTTATCGTCCAGTAATTTGTTGAAAAATAACAATAACTAGAACCATGAATTGATATTTTCATGGTTTGCTGCTTTTTTAATAAGTTATTGTCCCTGTCAGCTCGTACATGTAAATTTCATGTGAGTCTGCACTTTTCATTCAAAATTTCTCAGGCACATTTACCTGTCTATGTGCGTGTGTGTAAAGTCAGCATTCAACCCATACACAGTACTATATTTGACAATACCAAAAATAATTATTCCTTTTTTTATTGGATTTAAATGCGCACAATATCAACATCGCGACCAAAAATACTTTGAGATATACACGTAATTGTCCCCCTTCGTTTGGTCATTTGTACAGAAAATAGTGCTCTTTCATTATTTTGTTATATCGAATTATTTGTTTGAGGGCAAGGACTTTCAATTTGCATTGCAATTAACGAGAGAAGATGAAATATAATTTTTCACGAGTGACGAATGTTTATATTTCACAAATGAAATATTTCCATATATCTCTCTCTAAAAGCATATCCTTGTCTTTCGTATTATATGTTTCAAGGAAAGTGCCTTCGATTTGCATTGCAATTAACAACTGCATTACTATGTCAATAAAAATAAGTGCTGAAATTTTACAATCAATTAAGACAGTTAAGTTTCCAAATTTAGCTTCTGCATATGATTCTTCATTTTGTGCATCTGTCCAATCGTTTTCATGCGAAATGAGTCCGTTCCAGTGGCCTAAGTGGTTACAGCGTCCACCTCGGATGCGGGAGGTCGCGGGTTCGACCCCAGCCGAGTCATTCCAAAGAGTTATTAAAATGGTACTAGCAGCTGCCTCTCTTGGCGCTCAGCATTAAGAGGTTATTGCTAGGGCTGGTCGGCCTGGTTTCAGGATAATGTGACTGGGTGCAACATCATGCTACATGTCTGCGGCATGATTCCCCAGTGCTAGACATCACTATAAACTGCCACACTGCAGACGCCGTAGCGACATGACTGAAAAATGTTTAAAGCTACGTTAAAAATGCAAATGACACACACACACACACACATACACAAACCAATGCGAAATGAAGAGATTATTTTTTTTGGTTAATACATTTATTGCTTTGGATTGAAACAGTAAATATTATTTAGGTATTGGTATTGAGGAAGCACCACAGAACTGTAGAAAGAAGTGATGGAGAGGGAGAAGTGAAAGGAAAAGAAGAAAACTGAAATAGGTCAGTAAAACAAAACATAAGTTTGGCTAGCGAACATATTGGAAAATATATTTCTTAATAGGAAAAGAGAATACGTATCAAGGTATCAATTTTCCCCTGCGGTGCATTTCAACATCTCATAATGAAATAAATAATAAGCTGATTTATTACACACACATTTAACATTACACGGTTGATCTGGCCTTTTATACAGATGTTCAATCGATATTTCGGTATCGCACACTCAGACTGAAGGGTTTTGGGTTTCTTCTCTGACGTCCGGACGTCGATTATTTAAGCCCCAGTGAATGGAGTTTGTATATATCTCAGTTTGTGTTGAAAATGTCAGTATTACTGTAAAGCTATAATAATTTAAAGGCATAAATAGAGTGGAACTTGTGTAAAGATAGAGCATTTAATATGTGGACACTATATAGATTAACTAGATGATTGAAATAATATTGCATTTTAAACATGTGAGAACTCTATACAGAGTTCATAGATGATTGAAAAAATATTGTATTTGAAGAGGACTGGGGGTTTATAATAGTAGTCACCAAAACCGAATAGTTTAGTTCCTTTGGTCCTCGTAGATTTAGAATAATGCAGATCAATTCTATCTTCTTCAAGGAAATTACGCCCACTACTGAGATGTTCAGCTACATCGAATCGAAACATCGTACTATGAATCATTTGTATTATCCCATAAAATCTGCAGTATTCAGATTAAAAACCATGATCCTGGAGTAGTTGCATGTACTGCCATGGTCGTGAAAGATATTTTCTGACACAAATGCACAAAGCAGTACAAGGAGCAAATAAGATGTAAAAAATTACAAATATGTTCAAAATGTACCTAAGAAACCTTCATGGATGAGAAGATCTTTTATGGGAGACAATAACGCAAAATAAAAATAACAATGAGCAGGTTCAGTTGGAAAGACTTGGTAAAACAATAAAGAAAACCAAAACAAATAAAGAAACGCCACTGACTTTTTGACAATATGATTTTAAAATTAAAACCGTCTTCTATTCCATACAATCAGAATCATTCCATTCAATTTGATGGTCCATAGTTTGATATGCATCAGTTAGACAACAAAAACGTCGGCAAAGCAAACAAGATTTCAGTAGATACTAGGTTTAAATAAAGTCTTTTTGATGGGCAATGTTAGCGAGCATTTGAAATTAATTAAAGATATACATCGCTGCTAAATTGGGGAAATAACTCCCTCCTTAATTTGACGATACAGGTCGATCACACTAGCAAATATTTATTAAAATAAAAGTTGACGTCATTTGTTTTTACATTACATTACAATTTAAAGAGGTAAATAACTGCTACAATTTTATCTTAGCCATATTTATCAAAACACGTGAGTCAAAGAAGATGTTGATGTTTTCAGTTTGGTACAGCTGATGCTACATCAAAAGGAGTAAAAAAAATACAGGTCCCTGCACGTAAGCTTTGGTTAAGGCATACCCAGGACAGGAAATATGTATCCACAGCAAACTAAATGACGTATGTATTATTAATAAAACAGCACAAGAGAACATTTAATATTATACCGAAATTCGCTGTCAAAACTTCACCACCAGGAACGTCTAACATAAACATTAAATATGTGTATATCTATTGAATAAAATGTTCTCAGTTCTGAAAAGTTCACCGTAGAAGAGAATTTATCTCATTAAAAGAGTGCAGTAAAATAGATTTCCCATGCAAAATTGTAATTTGGTTTTAGTTTCTCGAGTTTAAAGCATAGTGTTTTTGGAGACTTCAAATATAATGTGTTACGTGCAAGCTCGTACAAATGTAACAGAAGAAAAGAGCGAAGTCAACAAGCTTTGTATATTTTAACAAAATAATTTATTTCTCTAGAAAACAATGTAAAAATTGGAAAATAGGACTTACGGTTTGTGAATATAATCCAAAATTTAATCCTAAGAATGAAAAATACAAGTCCTATCACTAAATAGTTCTATTAGAATCCAGGTTCGAATCTCTACGACGTACAAATATGGAAGGCGATGACGTCAGATGTGGTCCAATGTACGAATATCAACAATTCCTCAATTGAATCACAGTTTTTGTTTCCGAATAATTCCAGAATAAATTTCCATGAATATCTTTCAGAACCTTTTATAAGAAAGTCAGCTTGTTGAGTTTCCAGGAGAATAAATTATTAAATCCAAAAATCAGATGAAAAACAAACAATCTGGCAACAATTAAAAAAAACACCTTGTTCATTCAAGATGTTAAAAAGAGTCTGACAGAAAAATATTAAGAATGCGTATTTAAACCCCAAAAACATCATTTCAAGTCTCGCGAGATGGGTCATGTGGTCTCTTACTACAAGAGATCTATCACGTACACCATTGTAGCCCCACTTAAGAACCAATAATGAAAAAACGTTGTTTACACATGTTGATCATGCAAGCAAAGTATGGCCTTGATACTGACTAATCATTTTAACTGCATTTTTACGAACTTCCCAACCCAAGACGAACTAGGTTAACTAAAAATAATTCTCATGTAACACGTTTTACGTCTTAGATAAACAAGATTTACTGAAAAAGAATTTCGAATCCCTACAATAATCATTACAATAAAATGTAATGAAACAAAAATAAAATAAAAAAGAATTTTAAAACTAACACACAAGCAATTTAATTACATGTACATAACAAATGAACGGACCGTAAAATAAAGTTAGTGAATATTCTGTCGAGATGGAAATTTACTTTTCAAAACTTATTATTAGTTACCTACTTTCAATATAAATTTTACTTAGGGATGCTCTACTGAAAGCAGAGAAAGAAAATGCCACGACGACATTAATCAACAATAAGGTGTCATCATGAATTGATAACTTCTCAAATACAAGACAATTTCGCAACTGTTCTAATTAAATAGGCTGTTCATCGGAGAAGATGCATTTTGTATCAACAAAAGAAACACAAAAAATTATACACTCCTACATTTTGAGTAATAGGACGAAATCAACAGAACGTTGAAGAAAGTAAAAATAAATAAATTTTAAAAAAAGACAGTGTTCAAACGGATAAACTATATAGCTATGTTTTGCTTCCACCAGCCCTACAAAGTTGGGCGATAAAATCGAAAGAAGAAAATAGTCTGACTGCTGCACGTATATATATAATCACTTTTCCAATAACGAATATATCTTGCTCAGTTTTTTGAAGTACTTGTTCATAAAAACTGCCAGTGATAGGTTCTCCAGCCAGATCGTTTAACGCATATGTCATTGGTATTGTTAAAAGTACTTTATCACCAACAAATACTTCTTCGCTCCAGTTTGGAGTAAATCCTTTCTCAAATGTTTTTTTCCTCAGAGAAATTTTAACTCGATCACCAACTTTAAATGTATGTCTGCGGTACATATTTTCATTTGCTAATATTGGATTTTTAATTGCGTCCTTTGGTGACATTTTGGTGATTCGGTGTTTCGTATTATTATATTCTTAAACAATTTTTTGTAGATTGTCAATATATTTACTCGTATTTTTAGCTGTCAAATACTTGTGTATTTTTTCGTTTAGTGTGCGGTTAAATCGCTCGACGACAACACTTTTACCTTCATTTCCAGTGACATATTTTTTGATGTTATTTTGTTCAAAAAACTGCTCAAATAATTTATTAAAAAATTCTGCTCCGTGATCGGTCCAGATTCTGTTTGGTTTTCTTTCTGTACTAACGATGACCTGTTTTAATGCATCAGTTATTGACGTTCCTGTCTTATCTGGAACTGGTACACTAAAAGCATATTTGCTAAAAACATCTACAGCATTAAAAAGATATATTTTATTATTGTTAAATTCAGATAGTTTTGACATATCAACTAAATCTATTGCCCAGATATCGTCAGCGGCATTTGCGACAACCTTACGTCGCGTAAACTTTTTTTTTTTGAGGTTTGTGTAGCTCAGACGCCAGATCATCATACATACCAAGTCCGAGTTTATATTTTGCTCCAATGAAACCTTGTACCAGCCTTCGATCAAATCGCTCTCGCATATTCACAGGTTTCATGACACGAAGTTCGTCTAACATTACTTTATCGCAACCGGCCTTGTCCCCTTCACGGTCACGATAACAAATGTCGTGACGCATTGCTATTGCATCAATTTGATTTTAAAGCTCTTGTCCTGGCGGCGGAGTATCGTTTTCGTCCAACTGTCTGTGTAGCGGATTATAAGGTCCAGTATATTTATGGCCTGGCAATGTCCAACCACCTTTTGGTTTTGGCAATTTACCAATTAATGTATGTATATCTATATCTGTTCCAATTATTTCCCGGCGATTACAACGCTGACAGTATGTAACAATTTTATTTTGCTCAAGACAGAGATCTCTATCACAATCGCACTCGCATGTCATTATTTATTAATCGTCTACTAAAATAACTGGGCAACCCGCTCCAGATGATTTCTTTAAGAACGTGCTTTTCTTTTTCCGCAGACTGCACAAATACTTCTTAATATTGTCCTATTATTTTTTGTTTTTTTCTGTTGTTTCATCGCTATTTTCTGTTTTAGTTTTGCCCTTGAGACGGTATGTTGACATTTATATCTACAAGTTTATACAAAAATTCACCTCAATCCCAACATTAGCGTGAGATGGTCGTTTATCAAATTGCAAAATAAACTTTAAAAAATTAAATTTAAGTTGGGACATTTGTTTAATGAACATTATACAATAATATCCACAAGCAGAAGTTCCAACAGGCTGAATTTGATTAGACGAATAATTTATCATTTTATACTTGGACATGTATTTTTTTATCGCGTCACTTGGTGGAAGTCCAAATGAGTCAAAGTAGTTATTGCCGTAGACTGCTACCCAATGTGTGCCAGATCCGTCATTGAAATCTTGTATATTTATCACACACGAACCATCGGGAACATGACCTATTTCATCTTTAGAATAAACTCCACGGAATCCGGGAACCGTTCCTAACTTATCAAGTATATCAAAGTTACTTAACGCAGCCAAGACTGAGTTCCTGGCAATGTTAGTCCTCGGCCGATTCCCAGCAGATTTGGCAGTAGACTTCCCGCTACTCCCGCCAGCAACGGCCCTATACATCCGCCTTTGTTTCTTCGCGATCGCGTCTTTTTTTTAGTCTTTCTTACCGTTTTTCGTCGTGGCATTATATTTATCAGTCACATAAAATTAAACTGAAAGTTTCTTTAACCCACGGCCGACAATTCCGTCTCCGGAGAAAGCCTTTTTCGTTGCGCTAGATACTGTGCCAGACTCTGCTGCTAAACCTAATGTACCAAGTGCTGGCAAAATTTTAGTTATTAACGTTCTGACCGCTACAGATAATGCCGGCCCGAAGAAACCGCCATGTTTTGCCATCGCTGTTATTTGTGCGGCACTCAGATTCAACACAAAAGGTTTTTTGCGATCGTACCTGCTCACCTGTTTTTTGGTTAACATTAATTTTGTTGAAGTACCAGCGACTTTATCGCTAGCGACTTTTAATGATACTGGCCGACCTTTTTGTAAACCCTGTAGGAGTTTTTTAATTTAAATACATTTCTTTTACAATATATTTTGTCATTATATAACGATGACAGATTAAACTTGCACTGACATTTTACCTCCGACAGAGTCAATTGTAACAAATCTGTCGCTGATCACTAACGCATATAAGTACAACTGTGCTGCTGGAACTGCACCGAGTGTCCAAGAAATTTCAATATTAGCTGTAGAATCGACAGCTCTCTCGTTGTGTTTACTAACATCAAAATAAAATATTGGATAAAGTGTACGAAATTCTTCCATAGAAATTTGAGATCCGTCTCCAACATCCTGATATTTCTGCACTGCGTCGAGCAGGTACATATACGGCCGATATACGTTTTAATTAGAGTCATTTTCAAAATTGCATTCTTTCGCTTGTTCCGGATATTGTTTTGAATTTAGCGTATATTTGTCTAACATCGGCGTGGTCAAATACTGCATTATTTTGTTGTTGGTTACAACGTCGCGCTTGCTGTTGGAAGACAACAAACAATTGCCTCGGCAGTTGTTCACTTGACGTTGTTGTGACTCGCCATGTGTAGTCGGTGGCATTTAGAACTGCTGTTTGATATATTTTATGTTGCTGAAAAAAAAATTCTGTTTGTGTGTTTATCGAGTATACTAATTAATTCTGTCATTTTAGTGATTGACGGTGTTATTCGTGGCATCCATAGCACAAGCTTGTTTATGATAAATTATACATCAGCTCCGCCTGACCTAAATAGGCAGTCGTTTTGTTCTGCTCGATCTAAAATAAGTGTATGTTCAACTCCACGAAATACTTTATCATAGTCCCTGCAAAATCCAAATATTGTACTTAATGGCAGCATCATTGTAATTTGACGTGATCCTGCTGCAAGTTCCTTCCTTTTAGAATACCATTCATTGTAAAGTATATTTCTTACGCTAATTGCACCGTTAACTATATTTAACATTGCAATACCGTCCGCAGCTGCTCCTGGTGGTGTTATACCCAAATTATTACATGCAGCAATAAGTGAAACTCTTGTAGTGTCTGCGTTAGCGGCTGCATCTGGTGCGGCTATACCAAAATTGACAGCATTAGCAATGAGAAAATTTCTTACAATTACAACATCTGCATTGGCATCAGCTCCATGCTCTAATACTCCTTTTGAAATAAATTCTCCAGATACAGTTCCAGCCCCAGTATCCTTAAACCACATCATGTTAGTTGCAGTTGACCTGGAATAATCATCAGAAAACGAAATAGTATTTAAGATTGTACATGTAACTTGCAGGTGACTCGAAATATCTTCGACAGTTTGATTAGCTAATTGATATCGATCACTTTTGAATAAACACCAGCCATTATTTATAAGAGCTATTTCTGCGCCTGCTCCAATTGCGACGGGCGGATTAGCTACTGTCATAATTTGGCGACGTACTTCTAACATTGCTTTATGAGGCAGCAGAAATACATCTTCGTCTCTGGTATTAAATGTTCTGACACCGGCCTTATTTGGTTCATTCGAATTTTCGTCGAGATACTCAACATATTCAAATTCTGTTACTGTGTCGTCGACGTCATACGTTTCTGCTAAATCGAGATAATTTTTAACAGACATTATATTTCTGGTTACATAAAATTCACCAATCACTATGTGATTGGCGCCGTTGCCTTAGAAATTAATTTTTGTATAATTTGTTCTCCTCGCAGCGATAAAAGTTTTTTTGCCGTTTTTTGTCATCCGGTTTCCTGTTTCAGCTGTTGGGGGGATTTCTGATATAATTTGCTTTATATCTGCAGAAACCGGCGGTTTCTCGCCTTTTACCAGTTTTTGTCCCACCGCAGTTCCAGCGGCAGATGCAGCCCCAGTTGCAAAAGCTTTTGACGCGTCAATTGCAATTGGTGCAACTTTACGCGCTATTCCCGGGATATTTTCAATAATTTTAGTAAATATATTTCCAAAAAATCCTCCAACTATTTTTCTTCTGTAAAATTTTTTCTCTGTCTCATTATATCAAGGGGTTGTATATTGCCGACAACTACGTTGTTGTGCGTAGGTATAGGTAATAAGTAACAACTTCATTTTGCAAATCCAACTCCCGTCCAGATTGATCTGTCAGTTGCATATTTATTTGTGTTATCTGATTTTCAACGTTTAGCGGATAATAAATAACCTGCCGCGGATTAATTTGCATAAATGAGCCCGGTGGAACGTTATAGATAGTCTGTCCTTTACTGCCCTGGGCTGAGTAAGATCCAGATGCAACAGAACAATTTATTAGTATTGTGTTTACGTCAGTAATATTTACTGGCAGTTCACCGTCATACGTCCTGGTTTGACCAGGAGCAGCAGCATAAGCTGCATGAGAAAATCCTATTAATGATGCGATACTTTTTGAAGATGTAAAATCGATTAATATACCATCTTTTAGCGTCATTCTAGCTCTTAATGTGGTTATAGTTTGGTGTTAGCTCAAATTTATCAGCTGCAACATTATTTTTTGTTATAAATTCTTTTATTGCTTTATTTAGATAGATGACATTATAAGCTCCTTGTGGAATTTTTAATATTTTAAACTGCTGATCAGATGGCGTCATAAACGTGAAATCATCATTCACCCCAGTTTTTACGTTGGCCATAGAATGCCATGCCGTACATGAAATTAGACCGATCTCGTACTGTTTTTCAGGATCCAGTTGTACTGGTGGAATATAATTTACCGAAAAATTTGCGCTATCACCTGTTGTTTGCGATGAGTCGAGTAATAATGTTGCTGACATTTTATATAATATCGCCTTGATTAAATTAAATCGCGGTGTAAAATTTCGTATTCATCAGATGTTAATAAATTTTCTGATCTCAAATGATCAAGTATGTCAATAATTTCATTGTCAGTTTCATCACCAACATTACCAGCTTCTTTTGACGATATCAGTAATATTAATCTACCTATCATCTCAGATACTGATGTAAATATTTTTACCCCGAGGCATGCGATTTCTTTGAGACGATGTCCATCATGAACATCAAATACATATTTAAAATTAAAATCTGACTTACTAAGTTTTTTACGTCGAAATTCATCGGCAGTATCACTAAAAATACTGGCAGTAACTCCATCCCTATATTCTTTATATAATTTATCAACATCTTCTTCTGTGGTAGCTTCAAAAAAATTTTGGTAAGCTCCTGATCTATCTATACTAATTTTATTTAATTTTTTAATGAGATTATCGTATTCACTTTGTGACCATTAATCAGTTCTATCAATATTTTTAATATTATTATCTTTCATAAAACTGCGATATTCTAATAATTGCATTTTTCTGCCTATTTCTTTTTTAATATTTCTTTTTTCATTATTATTTTTTTTTTTTTCATCCTGCATTCTTATCACATCTGGATCTGATTTGATTCTCTTCTAGTAAGTTCACCTTTGTTATCAACCAACCGACTTAATTCAGTTTGTCTAGCAATAGAATCTTTTATGTCGTCTGGAACAACCTTATCTGCTCTCATACGTATTTCATCTAGTTCTTTTGCTTCAGTACGCAAACCACTAGTACTACGTTCACTAAGAATTATGTTATTTTTTATATTACGGATAGCTTTGATATAAAGATCTGCGATAATCCAGCGCCGGTATAACCTAATACTTTCTCCAAAGTTTTTATTTCCAGTTTTACATCGTCGAGATGTTTCTTACTTTCTTCTGCTATTTGAGTTAATTTCTTAATATTTTCTTCGGCGTTGTAATCTTGTTTTCGAATATCATATATTCTTACATTTTTAAAACCGTATTCTGTTAAAAAATCGTACTCAAAATCTTTTATTGGTCCGTTTATATTTTTTAGAGCATTTTCAAATTCTTTTCTTTCCCATATTTTTTCATAAGATTCTTCTCCTCTGCGCATCATCTCACCTTTTTTTTTCTTTCAATCGGCTCGACTAGTGTTACTTCTGCTAATCTTTGTTCAAGTGCAAGTGGATTATTTAATAGCCGTCTCAGTTCAGGTGGTCTAGCAGCAGGATCAGCAATATGTTCTACAAGTTTTTTTTAGCTAACTTTACCTTTTCTTCATTAGATCTTCTAATGATTTTTGCAGCAGCAGCTTCTTGTTGTTCTTTAACAAGCCCGACTAAACCTTTTTCCTGTAGTTGTTTAACTTCTTCATCTGATAGCGGTCTAGTTCCGTGTTGTTTTCCAAATAAAGCCTCAGTAACTGGTTTGAGAGCTGTAATTGCTGCTTCTGCGGCAGTTACTTGCCCACGTCGGGGTTCTTTCACTCGCTGCTTAAATTCTGCTTGAGAATGAGCAATTTTTTTTTAAATCTTCTATGTGTTTTCTGTACTTTGCTCGTTTATCCATATTTTATATTAAACTACTGTAGATAATTCTTAATGCAACAGCGAAACATTTTTTTAGGATCACTTGTAAGCTTATCAAACAAGAAAAAGTTATACTTATCTGCCGTCGCCTTGTGATATAGTTCGATAAATTTATCTTTTATTACGTCGCCACATTGCTCGCTTGCAATATTTCTGACGTCCACGTTGTCCAGCCCTGTAAATAATTTAAAACAACCAGTATTTCGCCGAATAAATCTGTCAACGTTATAAAATCCTTGGGCTAAATAAACAGAATTACATTTGTTATTACGCGACAGTGAAAAATAGGATCTTATTTTGTTCATCTCCGTATTGTTTAGCGGAATATCATCAAAAACAACTATCTTATGCTCGTCAGAGTCAATTTCACTCACTGGAATAAGTTCTTCTGGTTGCTTGATAATAAAGAAATCTTCCCCAGCCTCAAGATCATCACGAAGTTTGTTATTGTATTCGCTAAGTAGTTCGTATTTGTCTTGTTGTGGATTAATGGTATAAATATAAACTCGATCATAGTTAAAGTTATCGCCCAGCAGCAAGTTCATAAGCAAATTTGTTTTACCTGATCCTGTGCGGCCAACAATAAGATAATGACAATCTGGAAGTTCGTTGTTGTGTACATGTTTTAGATGTCTGTCTGTATCAAAATTTAATATAACATATTATAACAATTGTTAGACAATAATAAGTAATGAGCTATTACACAAAATTTGGAACAAAATTAGGAGATTCGCCTGAGATTATAACTACAAGTGGCGATATTGATTTATCTGGTTACCTGAAAAAAAATTGGTGATACGATGACAGGAAACCTATCTATGTCAAATCAACGAGTGCTTGGTTTAGAAACGGCGTATCCACCACCAAGAGTTGACCTTACACAAGCTGTTAGTTTTGCACAACTTAAATCAGTTGACGACAACAAGCTGGACAAGGCCGGCGGAACTTTAAGCGGTAATTTAGATATGTCGGGAAAAAAAGGTTGTAGGTTTGGAGACTGGGTACCCACCAGCAAACTTAAATCAAACCCAAGCGGTAAGTTATTTACAGTTAAAGGATTTGGATAATAACAAGCTTGATAAAACTGGTGGGACACTTACGGGTTTTATTAATATGTTAGGTCGGCGAGTCATAGGTTTAGAAACTTCATATCCGCCAGCAGATTTAACGGAAGCGGTAAGTTATGCGCAACTAAAATCAGTTGACGACAGTAAACTCAACAAAGCCGGTGACACAATGACAGGAAATCTGTCTATGTCAAATTAAAAAATAACTGGATTACCGACAACCTCGCCAACGTCCGACTCAGTAGGTATTAGTTATGGTCAGTTAAAAGAAGAATTTGCCCCGTATCTTACGCAATCCGGTGGGGCATTGTCAGGTAATACAAACATGAGAGACAAAAAAATAACTACGACATATATTACAGTTAGCCTTAATGATCTGACAAATAAAGCGTATGTTGACAGTCTGTCTAGTGATATAAACCAACTAAAAGCAATGTTGGATATATTCCAACACTTTTTAAGGCAACTGACAATCGAGTTGGGTTTGAGGTAAGCGCATCAGCATATTATCCTGAAAATTATCCTTATTACGCTTTCTCTGATATATACGAATGGAGGACCAACGGAGAAGTTGAAAATTTTTGGATCAAAATTAAATGTCCCACTGCAGTTGATATTTGGCAATTTCATTTGCGAGGTCGATTAAATCCTGGTGTTGGCCAAATTTATAATTGGCAATTGGAAGGATCAAACAATGATATCGACTGGACAACATTGTATAGCACAACAGACACTTACATTACATCAACACAATATTTTACGATTCCGACCGAAAATACTGTTAACAAGTACTTATATTTCCGGGTTCATGTTTTTGCTGCTAAACATCCATTTCCAGGACTGACATCATTTCAAATATACACACTTAATGAACAAATTTAATCTAGTGCTATAAAATAATGACAACACAATGGTTTATAGACGTTGCGAAAGAATGTTATGATAATATTTTTGACCCCACCAAAAAGGTTGGAGAAGATTCACTAGCGGCACGTGCGATAAATACCAGAAAAAAACTTCAATTCCAATGATAAATTCTCCATTGTCAGAAGAAGAAAAAAAAATTTGTTCGTGTTATGTATATGCGGGACCACAACTAAAAAAAGCAATAGAAAACTTTGATGCGACAAGCAGTTACAGCTATCCTGATGATTGTCTAGAAGAACATAAACAAGTTGAAATTATATTTAAAAACATATTGCTCGAGCTTGATTTTGGAAATTTAGATTTGATAATAAGATCTAACTTAATAAAAGAACGAGCTTACGGTGAAGGAGAAGATATAAAAAGGCAAATAAACAATAGCCATGATAGTCTCCACAGACTAGCAGAATCTAAGATGATGGGAATAAAAAGAAGCAAAAAGTTTTACAATAGTTTTTTAAAACGAAACATTTTTAGATATTTCGGCATGTACTACCACGACAAAGAGACCCTACTTAAAATCGTTACTATAACACCAGACACCGAGTTAATTATTAAAGTGTACGCAAACGCAATTATGCCAATGATACGTAAAAAAGACCCAGAATTTGACCCCGATTATTGTTGACAGGTCTCTAAAAATAATCAAAGATTTTGACAATGAAATTAGTGATCTTAATGATATTGAGCAAAGAAAGTTTTTTGATAAAGTCGATCAAATAGATTTTTTGGACGTAAAAATTAATTCTTATTACGACATAAGTGAAGAAGATGATATCCCATTTCCATCAATCCAGCGCTCTAGACAATTGTCATTACGAAATTATTGCAATGAAATCGAGAAAATATTCACAAGACCATCATATGCAAGTTTATTGGCTATAGTAGCTTTTGCTATTGGTCTGATCACAATTAAACGAAACACACTACGAAAATTAATGATAGCAAATTTCGTAGTACATATGCAATTATCAGACAACATCATGTTCTCGAAAAATTCACATTAGATCAGTTGAGTTTAGTATTAGGGTATATTGATGAAACAGAAAGCGATTACAGTAATTTGGTAAATGAAACAGATTTGTATAAGATTGAAGTAGGAAATACTTTTGATTCATATATTTGGATAAAGAAAAATGAGGTACTAACAGATAAACGATATAATGATACTTCGTCAGATGTTTATGACAAATACAGAATTTTTATAGCTGATCCTAACAATAATAAGTTCCGCGAGTTTCTTGATTCGATTGCTGGTACCAGAACGTTTGTTTTTGTATAAAAAAAAAATTGTATAATGAAAGAACAAATAATCGATTTCAATCATATTTTAGAAGATATTCCAAAACAAGATGTTGACGCACTAATACAATATTATAAATTTTATCATAAAAACCTCTGGTGTGTTAAACAATGCTATAGGTATTACAATAGAATGCTTCGAGTAATATCATATTTGCCATTGTTAATGACTAGCTCTGGCATAATATCAAGTGGAGCATTATTAAATCCATTTTTGTTAATTATTTCTGGTATCGGTGTCTCTCTTTCAAAGGCATGTAAGAAGATCGAACCCAGGCTTGAGACGAAAAAAAAAATGCTTGTAAGATAGCTAGTATTTCTTATAAAAAAAATTACTTGATCAGATACGATCTTATTTGCGAGGTGTCAAATATGATATGGACGATTTAATAAGCGAGTTCCGCATTATTGACAGTATGTTAACAGATATCCTACCAATAAAAGTTAGCAGATATGAAAATAGTTATGACAAAAAATACGGCAACTAAAATTTTCTCTAAACTGCTTGATATATAATAAGCCAGAACTATTTGCCTTGGAGTGTAATACTACTATTAAGTAAAAAAAAAATTCACCTACCTTTTAATCCTCCCAGCGAAGCACATCTCTGCAGACTGAACATTTCGGCGGCTTTATATAGCCTGGCTGATATTCTCCAGAAGGTTCTTATTGCACAATATTTCATCATCCTTCCGGAAATTGCACAGTATTTCATCATCCTTCCAGAACATTCTTATGACGCAGTTCCGGTCATTCATAAACACCGCAGTCTATTTTTAGACATTTATCGATCGCAACACTGCAGTCTCTCTTTAGACTACGTCTGGGCTACAGGCAGAGAACATGTATATAGTTCGAAAGATAGTCTGTTATAGGAATGGGGGGAGGGTGTTTTACAGGGGAAGGGGTCTAAAATCTAGAAGTCCTATTTTCCTTTACTGGGGGAGGGGGAGGGGGGAAACACTGTTAGACCGTTCTGGAGTGGGAGAGAGGGTCTTCTCCTGATAAATATATTTTCTAACCTGTTTTGAGTCAAGCTGCAGGTTCGTTACAAATATGTTCTGATAGAGGGGTTGGTGGGGATCAAAGGTCATTAAAATCTCAAAGTCCTATTTTCCTTTACTGGGAGTGGGGAAACACTGTTAGACCGTTCTGGAGTGGGAGAGAGGGTCTTCTCCTGTAAATATATTTTCTAACCTGTTTTGAGTCAAGCTGCAGGTTCGTTACAAATATGTTCTGAAAGAGGGGTTGGTGGAGGATCAAAGGTCATTAAAATCTCAAAGTCCTATTTCCCTTTACTACTTATTTAACTGTACCTTTCGAGAACTACAATATCCAAAGTCAATGGTGTATACAAGTAAATGATTTATTTTTTAATTTTGCCAACTATTTTCAGGTTTTAACAGATTGTTTATTAATTGTAGTAATTTTATCTGAAAATCCACACACCTTGGAACTTAATTGGTTCATATCTCCATTGTACTGTCATTGTTCCAATCATATGCTCTGAACTCGAACTCTGCAATTGCTAATATACATGTATCTAGGATTTAGAAGTTACCTAGAAGATAACAGGGCACAAGTTATTCGTGCAATATTCCCCAGGCCATATGCAGGTGGTAAATGATACACTATTAGTTTAAATACCCGAAATATTGATCATAAAATGCCAGGTTTAAACAAGCAAATACAACACAGAGAGAGAGAGAGAGAGAGAGAGAGAGAGAGAGAGAGAGAGAGAGAGAGAGAGAGAGAGAGAGACTTATCTGACATTTATTTGTTCAATATTGCACAAATCTCTTACTCGACAAGCAAATATAAACTATTAAATATCATATTACGATACCTTTACTTATCGTTTTTGTGTATGTTTTTAACAGGAAATGGTATCTGGAAGTCTTGTATGTTTGCGGGTATGAGGAAACACTGTCAATATACGTCCAGAAATAGAGATTTTATATGAAAATCATCGAGTTATTAATTACGATTTTTTTAAATTTTATTTTCCAATGATCGCACACAATTATATGATCAGCATAGTCTATAAAATCAACCGTTCTTCTTCTGAGGTGTTTGCTATAATTTCTACAAGAGGCGGGAGTGTCACACACGTTTGCCCCATTTATTGATGGGACACTTCTCAGATAGAAAGAGAGTGTAAAGGAAGACATCATTCTGGCTTCCATTTACAGAGGGTTTCACTCCTTGCAATGTGGGTTCCAGCTGTAAAAAGAAAGTCATAACCTGAAGTATGCGACGTAATAATTCTTTATTAAAATCAAATATCACTCAATATAGAAAAGTTACATATAAATCCATTAAAAATTTCAGGTATATAATAAAGTTGTTAGATTTATTTAAAGCTAACCAACTTCACAGTTCTGTAATTTCTTTAGTTTGGAATATAATGTAAATAACGAAATATCAAATAAATTAACAAGAATCCCAAAAAAATGTTTAAGAATTAAGTGTTCAAAACTATTATGAAAATTATTTGCAATAAAAGTATTGTATTGGACGTTCGATTTAAATTGCCAAAATATTATTTCCTGTAACATAAAAGGTATATTCTTTCTAAATTAATTATTAGTAAGCATGAAGTTGGTAGCAGAATTATTTCTACAAATGTCAGTCCATTAATTATAACTTAATACAAATTCTGTATAAAATGTACGTATGTATTTATGTATGTATGTATCTATGTGTGTGTGTGTGTGTGTGTGTGTGTGTGTGTGTGTGTGTTTACGTAGGTAGGTAGGTAGGTAGGTATGCATGTATAAGGACACACGGACAGAACATTTGCTTTGTCAAAAATAGGTAATGGCTTATAACACATAGCTTCAACTTTCGTGTTCATGAAGCTCGGAAAGCCGTCCTTACATCCTAAAACCTGCGAACGGTTGTCCATTTGGCATTCAGCTTCCAAGAACAATTTGCTCCGTCAAATATTGCCTACAGTGCAAAACTTATGATTTGACTTTACAACATCTATCATCAGGCTGTAAACGCAAGCGTAGAGGACAGTGCCGGATTAAACCCTGTGGAGGCCCCTAGGCAGTCGAAATCTCGGGGGCCCTCCTTCGCAAATTATCTCATAATACGTCAAGATCCAATCAATTCAATATTATTTTGATCCGCTGTCGCAAGGCCCCTAAAAGGCGTGGGGCTCATAGGCAGGTGCCTAACTCTGCCTATTTGGTAATCCGGCACTGGTAGGGGAAATTGCTAACGCAGATATTGTGTGTGTGTGTGTGTGTGTGTGTGTGTGTGTGTGTGTGTGTGTGTGTGTGTAAGCAAATA
>JAECUM010051770.1:0-21352 GCA_016617855.1 Megalonaias nervosa | reverse complement strand
CAGTACGCACATTTTGATATTAGTACTTTCAATGAAGTTCAGCAGGCAGATATTTTGTTTTTACAACATTATACTATTAAAATTGGTAGACGTCAATCGCTCAGATACAAATGCGCTTTGACTATCGTTGACGTTGCAAGTAGATATAAAGAAGCAGAACCACTATCAACAAATACAGCAACTGAAGTTGCATCTGCGTTTGAACGAATTTATCAACGTGGCGGCCTGCGATGGCTACATTTGCTACAGATTGATCCTGGCAAAGAATTTCTTGGTGCAGTAACATCTCTGATGAAACAACATAACATCAAAATCAGACGAGGACATACCGCAATTCATCGCGATCAGGCAATCGTTGAGCGATTTAACCGAACACTTACTGAGCGATTGTTTGGATATCAGTATGCGAAGGAAATATCCACCGACCTTAAGTCCCTGAACAAATTTCAGGAGGATAAGAGATCTCATGAATGGGTTGCAAGACTACCAAATGTAATAGCTGCATTAAATAATGAAATTACTCGTGGAATTTCTATGACCCCAATCAATGCATTCTCGAAGAAACAAATACCATTTATACGACATGACTCTTTTTCAAAACAACCAGTATTAGGTAATGTGACTATCAGATATTTATATGAACCTGGTGAACTTGAAGGGGGTAAAAAAGAGCGACTGACCCACTCTTGAGTGTAACCACTCATAACATTTTCAGCGTGGTAAGATCCACGGGTAGACCTGCAAGCTATAAACTAGATTCAACTGCTCCTTAACGTGGATTTGTACGTGAACAATTACAAGTAATTCCTGAAGATACACAGTTTCCCGATTATTTTTCTGCCAAGATCTTTTGCCAGTTTAATTTCATAGTCTCTGATATCGTAATTGACATCTTCGTCAGCCCTGACATTGTCAGGGGTTTTTGGTAGCCAGACTTGTTTTTGTGGACGATACGATATTATTGCTTCACTCACAGTTAACGATATCAATATTTTTGCATCAAGCATATATCCTAATAAAACTATTGGAGTCCAACCACGTTTATTAAAATGACGACCAAACCAAACAGAGACAGTCGGGTGAAGGATTTCCGATTCTGCAAACTCAAATGACTCAATACATGCAAATCCAGTTAAGTCAAAATCTGGCAAGGGTCCATTTATCACAACTCGAGTCATCTCGTGTGTTGGATCTTTAAGTCTTTTAGAATACCCAGAACACTCTCCCATTCTAAGAAAACTTCCAAGATAACATGCAACCATATCAACTGAGATAACATCCTTAAAATCGCATTTAGTATTCCACAATCCGCTGTGTCCGTATTCGACACAACTGCGTTGTATATCTTCAAGAAATTCTAAACGTGTTTGCTTCCATGAATTTTCCTTCTGAACAAAATGAGCAGCAACTGACTGAACGGTGAAGCAATTACTGAGTAATCGCTCAATAACATCAGTATCGTTCGTGCATTTTATTATAATCTGCATCATCTCGCCATGAAAAGATTCTGCAAGATAAATATCTCCATTGGGCCGCACAAACTGATCATAATAGCTATACTCGGAACTTTGAAACAGCCACATGGATACAGGGTCCTTACTGATATTTCTGATAAATCGAACATATCACCGTCATAAAATTTAACAGTTCGAGTTCATGGAAATAATGTTACGTCTGGCATCCACGCGTGAGTGTTATGATCAACGATATCTATCGAAGCTCCCTTTAATTTATTATTTTGATTCGTACTAAACCTCGCCAGTTAATGTCTTCACCATTATTGGAAATTTAAAACTTTTGCCAGCTCAGCAACGTCTTTGATCGTAGCTCCATTTTCTTTAACGCGTTCGGCCCACTCATTTATTGTTTTGAGTCTCAGATCCATTAAACCATTTCCACGTATCGCGTTTGTGAAATGTTCTTTCGGCAACACAAAGACGATTCTCGTTGGTCGAAATTTTCATTGGTTGAAGATCATCAACGCTAGGCTTGTCATTTAGCGGATATAGCGCATAAACAACTGCCGTTGCAGGATATGCTCGTTCATAATATGGTTAGTCGATACCAGTCAGTATTCCTGGTTTGGAATTTTTATTTAACGTTACAACATCTCCAGCGCGGTGTGATTCTCTAACAAGATCACGTTTGTCACGGATAATCCAGGTTACTTCGGCGGCGTCTACCGCAGCGCCGCCCACCCCCACGATAAATTTTATTCTAAAAATGTATCTTGTTCGTCGAGATAATTAATAATTGTCCTTGCTCGCTGGTCATTCACTATAACATCAGTCTGGGGGTTATCGTCTTGCTTAATTCTGAATGTTTACCACACATGAGCAGCATCATCGTTGCGAAACTCTCTCTTGGCTTCACGGATACGATTGATTCAAGTCTTATTCGTCAAATCAACATCAACCAGAACTCGCATCGGCAAGTCAGGGGTTATTCTGTCAAGATCGAATCAAGCTTGAGAGGGTTTAATCGCAGTTAATCTTGTAAATTCCTCCATTATATAATTAAGGCAAATATATATTTAAATTAAACTTTAATTAATAATATACAATGATTTAAACGAAAAATAGTTGCAAGTGATTGATGATTGGATCTACAACTCCTTGTAATAAGTCTTGAGTAACGGATTTCTGTGGATACCACCTACTGAGTGTGCGACAAGCGTGTCTAGAACCAAAGCTGTGTTTGAAATGTAACAAGGGAGTCAGGGGGAAACGCAGTTGTGTGTAGACTGTGGAGGCAGAATATACAGAGCTTTGAAACGGTATTATGAGAAAACAATGATAACGTTGAATCTCAGATAAAAACGCTGCAAATTATCTCGCAAGATTTCACGTTAGTAGCATTCTACATATTTTTTCTAGTAACAAAATAATAATTAGACAAGTGATTTATACTATATAAATGGAGCAAGGAAATAATGCTGATGAATTTGTAACGCATCACATCATCAAAAATTACGAGGCGTCGCTTGCTGGTGTGATTAGGAACTGTCGACTAAAAAGACTGGTCGGTCCGGTTGATAATGCTGGTTGTCTCAGATTTACTGTTGGGGATAAAGGTATCTCTGTCACAAATTTATTTGTGAGTGTTTTTATAGCCTTATCGAAAAAATACTTGTGATTGATCATATTAACGGCCGAAACTTTGATATTTTTAAAATAATCTTCAGGCTATTACACAGAGTCCAGAATTGTGAACGTGGAAATAATGGAAAAAAATCTATTCATGCAAGAACAGTAAAATTAATCCGAAAATCTGAGACAGGCTAAGAAATAATATTTCCATCGACATATGCAGCTTCCAAACATTTTAATATTTGCCGGGCTTTAGTACAACGTGTCGCAGGTAATATAACCAAATCTGCATTTTCAAAGAAAATTAAATAAAAAATATTTCAGTATTATTTTTTTGTTGTTGAGGGTTCTGTATTTCTTAGAAAACGTTATAGAGTTAAACTCAAGAGTAAAAGCTCATGGGTAAAAACTCAGGTAAACATTCTTGAGTGAAACTCAGTGAAGGGAAATAACTCTTCAAAAAAAGATTTCTCCACTTGCAGAGGGATTAAACAGTAACCTCGCTTGCATCCGTGTTATATTCTATGACAGCACCACTTGTGGAGGAAATTATTTTTTTGTTGTTGAGGGTTCCGTATTTCTTAGAAAACGTTATCCTTGCCTCCCCACCCCGGCGTGTTACACCCCCTGCTTGACTTGTCAATGACTTTTTCAAGGACTCTGTAAAGGAACAGGAGGGCAACGGGGCAAAATCTAACAAAGATAAAAATAAGCCACGCCCCTTGACGTAACCCAGGTGAGCTATTTTTGGATTTCCAGGTATTGGTGACTTCATAGTAATTTTAAAACATATGATATTAATAATAATCCGTGGCAGAGCGGTAGTGAGGCGGAGTTTCGATCTCAGCTTGTGGAAATTAGTGTTCCAATCTCGTGACTGACAAAACTGTCGACGGCTGCAATAAATCGGATTTAATAATTGGGGCTCCAAACCCAAAAGAAAAAATATATTGATAACTAAAAATAAAATTTGTGTGCAGCTCCCCACCATGTTGAACAACGTGGTGGGTGCTGATTTTGCACTTTCCCGGGGTTTGAATGGGGGGGGGGGGGGGCGGGACGCGGGCACGAAAATTAAAGTTATCAATATAAATCTGTTGGACGTCAAAATTACTTGGTATGTCCATGAGGTGGAAACAGGATCCCCCACCTCATGGTAATACTGTAAATAGCTTAATGCTGTAAATAGCTGGAATTTGTATATAATAATGCTGTAAATAGCTTATTGCTGTAAATAAGCTACTAGAGTTAAGTATGTATATTGTGCCGTACATACAAATTAAGTGCGTGTATTGTGCCGTCCACGCATTTCGACAAAATTTAGGAATACAAATATTTTTTAAATATATTTTAAACAGATATTTATTATATAATGAATCACGCAAATATTAATGCGATTATCTGTGCAATTCAAACATTACAAGACGATGATATAGAACTTTCTGATCAACTTGATCCTGAAAAATATCACAAATGATTTTGAAATATTACAAGAACGAAAATCTGAAGGAAGATTCACATTAGCAGTCAAATACAGGTTTATTAAACTACTCCAAAAGGCAATGAAACAATCGCTAGTTTATGTATCTGATGATACAAACTTTCAGCAATTAGTGCACTCGCACAGGCGAGTGAGAAAATTAGATCAGAGTTATCTCAAAAATATGAAATAAAAAAGATTGTGAGTGCACGTGTAAGACAGTTGAAAAGATATGTACGATGGTAAACAATCGGATTGTGAAAGTGAAAGTTGTGAAAATGAAAGTTGTGAAAATGAAAGTTGTAACGGATTGTAATCAATTAAATGATAACACACATTTTGACTATTGCCGGCGGTGTTGTTTGTTTGGTCGGAAAATCTTTTCTTGGTTGGGTAGTTTTAATTTCAGATAACCCATAAAGTATCTCTTGTAACTTTGAGCGTTTAAGGCAAGAATGTGCGTAGATCAGAATTTGATCCCTATCACATACAGCTGTGATAACATGTTCTCGTTGCAACTCATTTAACTGTTCCTGCGTTAGCAAAAATTTTTCATCGCCATAATCATCAATAAGTATATTAACACTAAACTTTTCTGTGTGGGAAAGTGTTAAGATTGTTTTAATGGCATTTTCGAGTACCGCTTTGTTGTATACAAAAACTCTCATGTGTTGGCAAATTAAATAATAACCGCACATAATAATTTATTTTTTCATTGTTCCATGGACCATACCCAGGCGGGATATTTTTTACTCCCCTTGACTGTGTCATGATCTCGACATTGTAGATCTACATACAAACTTATCGTCAAAAATTCATCTCTTAAATCAAGAAGGTGTCCGTGCTGGTCAGTAAGTTTAAAATGTATCCGTGACAACAGCGGATTATGACATCGCAGATAAACCAGATTAACGGGCACTGACACAATAAAAAATCCAGGTGGAATTTATAAGAAGTAAATGAATATAGGATATATCCTTGCTGTGCCTGCCTGGATGTTTCAAGATCTGCTTGATAGCTGACTTCGATCGCATCACACACCAGATTGACTGCAATCTTTGATGCAATATTGACAACACCTGGTGATATATGAGGACCACCACCGTCTGGATCATTATCATGTTTGAGAAGACTCGGAGCGGCGGCGTCTGCGGCTTGGGATATTTTTCTCCATGCATTAATGATTTTGGGATAGTCCTCTTCGATAATATCGTTGACGTTTTTCTTCAGCACGTCGGTGTTAAATCCGGGAAGTTTAAACGTTGGCAGATCTGTCTCTGACAACAGAGCTGTTGCGGTCGAATATTTGTTCGGGAATAATTGTTTTTATGAGTATTTAATACCATCAGTCGTAATAAATTCACCACTGGCTTCAATCACCGCCTGCATAATACTTTGACAAACAGCCTCGAAGTTCGCTGCAGTTTGGTTCAGGTGTTCTATTTGTTTGATGATTTCCTCATTTATATAACGGGATACTCATTTATATAACGGGTGAATAACTGGAGTAGTTTGTAGCGAATTTGTTTGTGCTTGTGATTAATGTCATCAAATAATCCCGGGATTTCATATTCCGCATGTGGTCTCCTGGTGATGGGATATTTCCAAAACATATCATATAAACTTTGCCGTCCTGAGTGATTTCAGTATTAGCAACAAAAAAATTTATCAATGGAGGGCTTAGCTTCTATTGATTTCCACAGCAGAGAATGACTACGATAATCTGGAGTTCTTCCCCTTTCCCAGTAATCGCGATTGTCTGTGATAAAATCAGATCGTTGAGGCTCTGGTGGCCTTTGATGAACAGGTACTATCTCTGGCCATCCTAACATAGTTTGGTCGATAACTGATACATATATATGGACGCCATAATCTGGCTTTCATATTTCAGTGGCGGTTGATAGGGATTTTAGATTCTTTTCCCGTGATAGATTTGATCCTGCGTTGGAATTCACTGTTGATCTGTTCTATTTGATAAATGCCCGTAGGAATACCAACAACTTGCCAGTCGGGGGTTCCATCAAATATATTTTTTATAAACAAATACCAATGAATTATTTGCTTGCAACCCACCGAACGACTTTGATCTAATTTTTGGCCAGCTGTAATAAGCTCGCAATAATGCTAGAGCTATGTCCTTGGCTGGAATTGCCGTTTGAAAGCTAACGTCAAAGTCAGGCTTGGTTGGACTTTCGGATATCATCGTGGTTGCAGGTGGTGTTGTATTAGCGACGATTTGTTCTAGCAATATCAAGGATTGATTTTGCGCCATTATTATTTAGTCAGAGATTTAAATACCTGTCTTTGTAGGAGGCGGCGACGTATCTAATCCTTGACTGTGTCCTTGTCTTTGTCATTGTCCTTAGACAATGGGGCTTGGTTTCCAGTTGCTTCATGATAAACCTTAATCAGTTCTGCGAATTCCTGATCTGATATTATTCCATCGTTGAGCTCTGATGATATAAGCGATGATAATTTAACATGTGCTTGTGTTGTCACTGATAGAAACGTTGTATATTCGTGTAATTTATCAGCCGCACATGTAGATAGCTTTTTTGCGATGATATTAAGAATACCAGCAACACCGGCTATAACGGCAACACTAATTCCTATTACTGATACTATTAAGTATGTGGCTGATAATGCTCCGATCATAGTTATTGTTCCAACGACTACTGCAATATCAGTAACAGCAACACGTCTGCGGAACTTTTTTGTTTTATTGGCTCTCTTTGTGTTTCTACGAAAATTTTTAAACGCGGTTACATGATTAGCATATTCAGATCTAAATGTGGTCATTCCATCATTGATTGTCATAAACAAGATCATCATCAGGATGTTGCTATTGTCGACGTATTTCTTCGTTGCTGCGTCATCGTTTGATTCTGGTTCTCCAAGACCAGTAATTTTATTGTTAGCCATATTGGGAGAACCAGTCATTGCATCGCCAGGTTTCGCAAAGTATTTACTGATCTTCATTCTGATCGTGGTGCCATTGCTGTCCACGAATTTTTTTTGTTGTTGCCACATCATTGTCTGATTTTGGTTCTCTCACATTAATAATGGTATTTCTGCTCATGTTGAGATCATCATTCATAATGTCTCCAATTCTTCTGATGCGTCTAGTAATCTCTACCATGAGTGTTAGAATTGATTCCTCCAAAGTTTTAATTTTACCATTTTTAGAAAACACCACTGAGTTATCTTCGGTCGCATCTGGAACCCGCAGAATGATATCTGTCAATGGGATATTGCTCGTCTTTAATCGTACTTGCTGATCCTGAAAAGCAACAACTTCAGTTTGGTCCACATCTACGAGACTCAAAAGTTTAGCGAGCTCATCCTTAACCTGGTCAAGGGTTGCATATTTGGATAAGTCACCTTGGGGCTTGCCTTTAGCAGATCTTCCGTAAATATCTACAATTGTATATTCACTAAGACCTGTTTAAAACGTTGGACGAAGATGTTGTCTGATGGTATACTCGTGCACGACTTTATGAAGCGGCGTTAGAAACCTTGACGTCCAGCACAGTGAGTACTTCACAGCCACATATTGGCGGATCATTTATTGTCTGTGCAGGTAATGTTGAATACCAGACAGGAGTGCTTTGCACTTTGCTGACATATTTTAAAAATTCTTTTGATGGCGCCAAAACAAATGAATCAAAATAAACAACTCCACGTGGATCAACCACATATGCAACCCAATGAGTACCTGGACCAGAACTTCCATCAAGATTAATGATACAAGTTTCAAGGTTGTTTGGTTGTTTTGGTAATTAATCACACATAAAACACCTCTGGAATTTTTGGATGTTTAATTTCTTAGCAGCATCAAGTAAATCAAAATTGGACATGGGAATCTCGAAAGGTTTTAGACCCCGCCCTTGTTTTGGAAGTCCTTAATCCGTGGCCTGTTGCTTTCTTTAATGCCATCCCATCAGAAGTTCCAACAGCTCCAAGTGCAGCTGCTTTTGCAACGGGTGGTGGGGTGGTGGTGGGTGCAGCATCTATCAACGCTAGAATAGCTGCGAGAAGTGAAAATATGCCACCCATCTTGGCAATATCTTTAATGGCATCCACATAAAGATCAAGTCCAACACCGGCCTTTGATCGTTTGGCATCATTGCTGTGCCCGAGTTGACGTTCTGTCAGGGATAGTTTATTTGGACCCTTCGGATCGCTTGCGATCTGTTCTGATTTCAGCAATATTTTTATTCCAGAATTCTTTTCTTAATGCTGATTGTAGCTTTTCAATCTGACCAGGAGTCAGAGTAACACTGATATGATGATATGACATTATATCATGAGCGATTTAATTACTGATCGTGCAATAGGTCACGAGTGATCCAGTTAAATGTTTTTCACTGGGGCATCAATGATTTTCATTCGTCCACCAACACCTTCAAGCATCATTGTTTTGTCTGAGAGTATAGCAGCGATTGCTCTGTAATTAGCAATAGCTCCTCTTGCTACACGAGCTCGAAAGTGTATATCAACGACAGATTATCTAAACAAATCCATGTGTTCCAGCAAAACGTAATAGATTGGATACAGCGTTGTAATATCTAGTTGTAATATTTGTACACAAGAATCAACATTTTGATCACGTCCCATGAAAATCATCAAACGCTGATAAGCACGTGCAACATGATTATTTTCAAAGTTCAGTATTATGTCCTCGGCTGGTTCTTGATGCTCATTTATCCTTAATGAAACTTCAGTAACATGAAGTTTGTCAAATATCATTGTGCTATGTAATGGTGAGTTTACTCGTTCATTGTTTTGGAAAGCACGAATATATGTCGCGGTGCAGAGACCTTTCTGTGATGCTATTTGCCATGTGAATAAACCATTAATTGTACTTTGAACACTATCTGTGGTCATTGTCAACAATGATAATGTTGTTTTACAACCTGAGTCCATGAAAGAGAGCAGCCGTTGTTCTTCGTTCAATGATGGTATCATTGTTGGCATCCATTGTTGGTCAGTATTACTTTACCTGCATCACCGATAGGGTGCCAGATTGCATCATCGTCGGTAATGTTTCTTACAACTCTATGCTTGGCTCCAAAAATAACCTTTCTCACATTCCTGCAAAATCCAAAGATATGTGACAGTAGAATTGCACATGAAAATCTTCTTCTTCCATGCTTCAGAATTGATCGATGTGCTGCGAATCCTAAGTTGAATTCTGGATTAGAACCATGAACTACCGTAGCTACGTCTGCGCCCTCAGCAGCAGCTGTATGTTTTTTAGTCTTCTTATATCATCATTTATATTATTAGAATGATCACTGGTGTCATTCACAAACATCATTGACGGATCAGCTGATCTTGAATAATCATTGGAATATCTTGCTAGACCCAATATCGTTGTGGCAACGTCGGCGTTTTCCAGGCATGATTCAATGTTTCTTTCGTCGATGCTATACGTGGCTCTGTTGAACAACACCATGATGCCATTATTAACAAAACCAACTCTAACATCAGCTCCATATTCAGTATCATATGATTTTAGAATTTCACCTTCTACTTCAGTAAACGTTTCAGCGGATAAGAAATCTGCTTATATCCTGAACTTGCAGCTCAGTTGGCTCTCGCGCATCGTACGAATAATATTGATAATCACGTACCGATTCATCGTTGAAGACTGGCCCATCCATCTCGAATGCGGGATCAGATACACGCTTGAACATTATTATACTTTACTAACACGAAGACCACTTCCTGCTATTAGACAAGCAGTTATATTTTTTTCTTATTCTGATTCTATCAGTGGCAGTGGTACACCAGCCAACTCTGGTAGTTTTTGATTTTCAGCTTGATTTATTATTTTACTAATATTTGCAGGCATAACTTCGGTGCTGGGTAATGTTAATGGCTGAGGTCGGACCGCTGGCGGTCTGCGTATTAATAGTGCTAGTCTATCCTTGATTGCTGAGAATGCTTTACTAGCAACATCACCAAAAACACCAATACCTTTATCACGAATAACATCAATAACTTTCATTCCCAGTTACTTTGCAATCGGTATTGCTTTTGGGGCTCTCCTTTGAATAGTCCCTGAACAACATCACCGAGGCCATCTCCGTAGATAGCTTTATATGTTGGTAATCGTGAATTTATCACCCTGACCATCTCAGGTCTACGCTGAGCATTATGTATGATCATATTAGCTTCTTGTCACTGATCTAATTGTATCAGCCATTGCGGTAATCATCAACGATTTCATCAATGAGGGACCGATAAACATTAATGTGTATGATTCCGCCTGTAAATAATCTCTGACAAATAGTATATCAACATCGGCAAGGACGTTATTGGGACAAAGTTTATCGGGCAACGGAAGGGTTTGTTTTTTTATGACCACGATGTGCTTTTACACTGCCACTGGCAAGACCTTGTCCGGATTTTTTGCCTTGTTGTAATTGTCGTTGTTGTAACTGTGCAAAATATTCAACTATTCCATTGATAAATGCACTATTTCTTGTATTACTATTTCGGGCCTGATCAGCTTCGTAGTGCATGCGAAATATCTATTTGTACCAGGTATTACGACCTACAGCATAATTAGCGTACTTGGATTTCAAAACTTGTCCTCTATAATCAAAACTACGGGCGGCAAACGCAGATAATTTTTCCACGCTGTCAATTTTTTTTTATGAAGGCAGTACTATTTTCGGTAAATTTATCATTCACTTCAGTTTTGACTTTTGATTGTTTGATTATGGTTCTGGTTCTGGTTCTGGTATAAAATCCTTTATATCGTTTATTACAGCACGAGCTTGGTCAATACGTTCAAGCATTTCTTGCAGAGCAGCAGCTATTTCACATGGAAGTTCTCTTAGAAACTTTTTACAATTAGAGACAACTACAGCAAAATATCAACAAGATTCAAAATTGGGCCAGTACTAACGGATTCAAATTCTCGAAATAAAAAACGATATGTATGCATTTCTGTTAGTTATGATGAAACTAAACTCACGTTGGACGAAACACCTATTCCAGTTGTTGAGGAAACAAAGTTTATAGGTATTATCTTCGACAGAAAACTGACTTTTATTCCACAAATAAAGAACTTGAAAGCTAAATGCTCGAAATCTCTAGATCTACTTAAAATAGTAGCACACACTGACTGGGGTGCTGACAGAAAAGTCATTCTCAATTTATATAGAACGTTTATTTGCTCCAAACTGGACTATGGTTGAGTTGTTTATGGTTCAGAAGGAAGTCATATTTGAAGATGCCTGACCCAATTCATCATCACGGAATAAGACTCGCTCTAGGAGAATTTAAGATATCCTCGTATGAAAGCCTTCTCACTGAAGCGAACGAACCAACTTTATCACATCGTAGAGAAATTCTTTCCGCGCAGTATGTTCTCAAATTAAGATCAAACCCTCTGAACTCTGCTTTTCGGCTTCTTTTGAACCCAAATATAAAACCTTATACGAAAAAAAACCCAAACGCCATACCTTCCTTTGGCAATAGAATATCATCCAGCCTTGACAGAACCAAAATTGATCTTTCTAAAATTCAGAAAACGTCCATCTCCGAAAAAACCCCCAAACCAAAAGTACTTTTTACGCTACACGATGGAAAAAAAATCTGAGACAAACCCTTCCATCTTCCACAACTCTTATCATGAACTCCTCACCCAATTTGAAAACTACACAAGAAATTATACTGATAGATCAAAGGATGAGGAAAAGGCTGCTGCAGCCTTCGTTAGTGGAAAACACACAACAAACGTTCGCTTACCAAATGGTACATCATTTTTTTTTCCAGCCGAAATCAGAGCAATAGACCTTGCTCTGCCATACATCGAAAACAAACGTATTTTAAACAGTATCATCTTCTCCGACTCACTATCAGTATTTCAGTCACTACACAATAGAAAACTGGAAAACCAGTTATTAACCAATATTCTCGTCAAAAATACTGAGCTGAGTACCTCCCATAATATAGTATACTGTTGGTTACCCAGCCATATTGGCATTAAAGGTAATGAAAAAGCAGATCTAGCTGCTATAGTGGTCCTATCCCTAGAACTGATTTTCAAATATCGTATACTGATTTTAAACCGTATATCAAAGAGTCTTTGCCTCAGAAGTGGCAGACATTATGGAATGATGCAGTGAATAACAAACGTCATGCCATCAAGCCAACCCAAGGAGAATGGACTCCTTCTTACAGAACCATCCGTAGGGAGGAGGTAGTCATTGCAAGAATTAGAATTGGTCATACTTATATAACCCATTCCCACATACTTAAAGGAGAAGACCCACCAGAGTGCGTTTCTTGCAACGAACCATTCACTGTTAAGCAGCTTATGATCGAGTGTTTCGGCCTTCAACCTACGCGCGATCAGTACTACAATGTGCATGACATACAATAAACGCGACTTGTATTTTAGAATTCCTGAAAGAAGTAAACATTTATTCTAAACTATAACTTTTATGCTATCACCTTGAGCATTTTTATGTAATGTATATACCGTCGCTTATTTTCAGTACCTTTTCATCTGTATTCATTTATATATACCATTTACATTCCCCGTTGATCGGGAAGATTTATTTATTACCGTTACAATCTTGTCATTTTACTTTCAACTCTGGTTTTCTGTCGCTGGTCGATATGAAACCTTTTGCCACTTTTAAATGATCCTACATATAACCTTTTGTATGGCGTTAAATGGATTAACAGTGCTGGTGCGTCGTAAAAATACAATCAATCTGCTATTTTTCCAGTTTCTTTAGCGGTTTGCTCCGACGTGGGAAGAAGACCTTTGGTAGCCTTTGTAACTGGTTTAAATAACTGTTCTGCACCTTCTGTAAATTCCACCTGAGACTCTTGATGCTGTTGTTGTTACTTGACAGAATCACGGACGGGAAGATATTTTTTAATTGCCTCTATTCGCTGTCGAGCTAGCATAGTTGTGCGAGATTCCAGGGTTAACGTACGATCGCTCATTATTATTTGATATTATTAATAATTTAATTACTTACCGTGTCGCTATGAGGGTGACGACCAACAGGTGTTTTACACAAGGGGTTGGTAAATAAATTTGAAAATACAAGAAAATAACCGGTTAGAAGCCTCGGTTTAGAATTATGGACGTTTGTTCATTTTCGTAGGAAGCTTTATTTTTTAAAAATAACCCTCCTAAAATTTGGTCTGTTCACCCTCCCCTACTTTAGCGTTATTGACGCTTGTATTTTCATTTTCGTAGGAAGCTTTATTTTCACATAGTTCAAATCGAAAGTATTAGTGAAGTTCACATTGTTTCACTAACACACAAAATATTAAAGGAATAAATGTACCTCGGTTAGATTAACTAGATCTCTCCATATGAGGCCATTTGTTTTGATCACATGACAATATGGCGTCGGCGTTCACCTGACTTGGCATAGCGGAGTGCAACGCAGGGAGCATACGAAGCAGGGAACCAGACTATGTACTGACGGATTCAAATTTGTATGGATATTTGCAAACACTTATATAATTCTTTCATGGAACAAGATTCCAAGACTTGATTCGAGTACATGGTAATTTTGAAACTTATCTCAGCATCCACCACTGTCAAGTTAATGAAGGAAGGTGTCGTAGAGTCGCATATGTCTACTTGCATATATCTACATATTAAATAACTGAAATTATCAATTCAGCAAACGACACGTAGAACTACACATAAATAATTATTCGTATTGACACATTTCAACAATATTGGAGTACATTGGTTTTTCCAGTCATGACAATTGAAAACGACATACATTTAGATTGGAATCAAGAGAAGTTGTTAATATTGTCATAACTTTATTACGGATAAAGTTACTATCTATAGTAGAAGACATACAGGTCATGTAGGCATTCAGTACCGATTATTTCAGTAATGAATGCCACTGTTTACAATCCGATTACAAATACCTTTAAATGGCGACTATTCACTTCATTTCTATCCTCATACATCCATGTTCATTTGGAAGGTCATTATTTACTCGCCTCACATGCGGCAAAAATAAATGATAAAGTATGTGGACATTTTTGGATGAGATCAACCTAAAGGTGTGATCCATTGCAAATAGAATTGAATGTCACACGCTGTGATGTCACAATGAATGCTGAGCGTGTTGAAAACAATATTACTACCCTGTTATTTGTTATGATAGACCCGACGTCCTCTGTTCTTGTCCTGACCACCATTATAAAAATCAATAGCGATCAATAATTTCGTCTGGAAGATTTTTGATGACATATAAAGTGCAGGGTATTCAATAATCAGGATGGAATAGACTTTGGTGATGCAATATTAATATTAAGTTTTTGAACAACAAGAAATATTTAATTTAATTTGAGAAGACGTGTCTTCATACCCACATTGACATACACTTTAATATAACGGATTGCTTTCATATAATTGGTTCAGTGAAGGTTTTTAGACATTGTGTACTTTGACATGAACACGTACCCGATAAACAGTTCACGCTTGCGCATTTTTCGAAGTGTGTCCTAAAAATCATATAGACTTTAACAGGAAAGAATCCGTAATGTACCTACAAAAACGACTTTCTGAAGACGTTCTGCATTAACAATAAAAATCTAAGGGTGATCACTGGTTAAATATTGGAACTCTTTACTTCTTTTAGGATAGGGTCCAACCAGTCCAAATCCACGAATGAAATATAGGTTGTTGTGCATATACATTCATGTAAGAGACATTTGCATAGAAAAGTATTGGAAGCAGGGCTCTCTCGCCAGCTATTCATACGGCTATACGTGAATACATATACATTATAATTGCATTAGGTAAAGCCCACACTAATTCCTTTTATGATATACATCGAGAAAAGTACGTATTGAAAAACAAGCATGTTCACTACGACACACTTGTACAGCTCACAATGGAATTCAGACATACAAAACCCGCTATGACAATGTAAAGAAGATTGTTAAAGATTTCCCATGGTGTTAAATACTTTTCGTTGACTTTATCGTTTTCATCACTGCACTGTTATTGTAAGTTCAGAATGTTTACGACTGTTTCTGCTGCGAGTCAGGCAGCTTCGACGATGAGAAAGAGACTCAGAAGTGACCATAGTGATACTTTCCAAATTGGTAGGTTTTTGGCGGACGAACTCCTAGCAAGATGTGCAAAGAAAAAAATCCTCTGACATGGTGTGTCACGAAAATAACAACGACGTTTAAAAAAATTGAGTGGAATAAGGTAATGTATTAAATTTATGTATTTTATTGGGTAGAAAATCTTAAATTCGCAGCCACGTCTATTATTGTAGTACACGTCGACATATGGAATATATTTTATTTTACATACGAATTAATTGAAAATTAGGAACAAATTATATCCTTTCCATTTTTTTCCCAGCTTTGTCAGAGCGATTAGTTAAAAATCGATAGTCGTTTTCTTATAGTTTGGGATGTTGCATAAAAAAGTATATTAATGTCACAAACATGATATCATCAGTTGACTCATGAGCGGATATTCTCAAGAATGAAAAGAGATCAAAGAAAACTTGGAACCCCGTCGTACCCCTCTCCTAAACACAAAAAAACCAAAACAAAACAAAGCCGAAACAAAATACATTAGAACACATACTACTACTACTACTAAAATAATTAAATAAATTATGAACAATAAACTGTATATATATATATATATATATATATATATATATATATATATATATATATATATATATATATATATATATATATATATATATATATATATATAGGTAAACTATTCCATTAAGTTTTGTTGGTAATGTTAATTAAATACTGAAAATAAATTAAAGATACCAAAATACACCAAAATTATGATAGCTAACCCTGAGCCATAAATTTAAAATACTTATTTCTTAAGGTAAAGAATGCTAAACGAGGTTTTAAAATTATTTTTAATTTACATTTTCGAGCATAGATTTATTTGCTATTTTTAATCGCAGAAACTAATCAGTATCTATATCATTAACTTATCTTTTGACAGGATGGAAAATAATTTTATGATTTTTGAAATATCTACAAATGGATGATTTGTCAGGTCGCTTTTCTTGAATCTTTCATTTGCAGCAATATACAGATAGTGAAACTCAGTTATAAAGGATGTTGACAAGGATTAACGTTTTGAAGATGTTAGACTGAGTCATGCAGAGTTATGACTACATGTTAAGATACTTTTGCATACGAGAGGTTATTTCTATCTATCTATCTATCTATCTATCTATCTATCTATCTATCTATCTATCTATATATATATATGTGTGTGTGTGTGTGTGTGTGTGTGCTTGTTTAGCCGTTGTTATGATAAGATTTAAAAGTAAAAAAGACATGAAAATCAATGCAGCTTACGAAGTCAATAATAGAAAACAGGATACCACGGGTTGGATGAATGATTAACAGTAAGGTGGTAAAATGGCAGAATATGTCATAACAAGTTGTTGGTGAAATCCTCATTGTTAAATAAATTCTCTCACAAATATTTATTGGGAAGCGATTTATTAAACATTTGATCGAAACAATTGTAAATAGAAATAAGAAAATAATCGATGCGGGCATAAAAATATGATACTCTGGGAAAAGAAAGCACTGACAAATAAAAGTTACCTAACTACTCATGATTACAATTGATATCTTGTAAAATTACATAATTTATATATTGTACAATTGCATATGATTATGAATTGATATCATGTACATTACACATGATTATAAATGTATATTTTGTACAATTACATTTGATTATAAATTTATATCGTGTAATATTACATATGATTACAAATGGAAAACTTATACAATTAGATATAGTTATAAATTTATATCTTGCACAATTACATATGATTATAAATTTATGTCTTGTACAATTACATACGACTATAAATTTATATTTTGTACAATTAGATATGATTATAAATTGATATACAGAGCTAAATACAATTTAACATGTTTCAGTTGAATTACTGTTTGTATGCAGGTAGATTAAAAGTGCATTTTATATGCACGATCACTTTGGAATGGCTGTTGCTTCTGTTAGCAAAATAGAAAAGACTCCCCCCACCCCCTCCAAAGAGCAACCTAACAACAGAAAATATGAATACACCGTAACAACGTTTGTGCATGTTTTAAAATTTTGTTGTGTTTGTTCCTTGCTAAGTTGACACTATATTATGCAAGTAATAGCAACAATACATTTTATATGTATCGTGTATTAAATAGTTTTTGTACAATACAATCATCGTTCAGTCTGTAAAGTTCATAATATGGGTAACATGAAGCAAATCAAAGTTTTATAGGTTTCTTCTGAAAGTCATGTGCAAGAAATATTAATATCAATACACTATATGTTGTGTCATGAACACTTCAGGTATGGAATTCGAAACTTATAATTTCTATCCATATATCCATGGCTGTTAACAATGACGTCCTCTCTTTTTCTCTTAATCCTTGATGAATCCTGTATTTTCATAGATGTTCTCACCATCTGGACTGAGATCTGAGGAAATTCAGATGTATATAATAACTAATTGTCATTTTAATAACTCTAGATGTACACTGAGTAAAATACAATAAGAACTTAGAATGTGTCCATACGAAAGGGCCCCCACCCCCAATCCTCTTGTCATTTTGGCACAATTATAGAACGCTTGCAGGAGCATAATTGTGAAGTTGAACAGAGTTCATAACTCAGTTTCTGTGAGAAGAAGAGCTTCGTATTAAATTAAATTGCAATTGACAGTCTTTCAATAGTCACTAAACAAAAACAAAATTTGTGATGAAAGAGACATGAATCTTTCATTTCTTAAATTCTGATGGAGGAATATGCATATAAAAAATCTTGAACTAGGTTTTCTTAATATGTCTTTCAAAAGTAACTGAGCGTAATTGAAAATCGTAATGTTCAGAAGAATGCACTGGACGGACAGGTGTAACACCAATTACTCCTCTCAGTGTGGCCTATGGGAGGTTCTGTAAAGCATGCAAATATTGTAGGAATTTGGGAAACAATGCATCATAAATGTTCAACGTGAAGGAACTCGGATTGCTTGATAAATTTGTTTTACTCGAGTAAATAATTTTTGGAGTAAAGATAAAAGGTGCATTTCAGTAGAAGCAGCCACTTGTGCAAATCACCTAGTCGGTTAATCAGTTATGGAACATTTATAAAGTTGTTCCTCTTTTAAAAGTCCTTTAACATACCATTACCCCTCTTATTACGCAAATATGGCCATGAATGTCATTGATTTGGTTGTTTTATTTCTATATTTGCTAATTAAATTATTTTGCTTAATTTAAGTCCTTAGCTAAATAAAATAATCTAAAATGCAGTACCTTAACTTTTGTGTTTTAGGAATTAACGTGACTTATCTTTGGTCGAATTTACGTCACGTTTTGGCGACCTCACTTAAAACGCATATCATCATTATGGCTGCCATGGACAGTGTTATAAAGAGGTAACGCCGTACTAACAATGAAAATATTATCGTGAATATTTCATTTATGAAAGATAAAATTCGTCGTTTATGATAGGTAAGTAGGAAACGTGTCGAAAACAATTAGCATACAATAACGGCGAGCTGTACAAGTATTTGGGAGAAGCTTCACAGTTTGTAAATTGTAGTGGATAAGGATTTAATATTGAATTTATGAAAAGATTTGAATAATGTCCAGCTTTTGAAAGGATGATTAGTGGATGCAGAAATTCCAGATTTACTGTAATGTATTTATGACAAGATGTTTGCATTATTTGAATAGGAACAGTAGACTATAGCAGACATAGTCAAATTTTATTTCGAGTCGGAATTGCATCACATAAGAAACATTAGCTCGTTAGACCTATTTAATTTACTGGTTTATGTCCACATTCTTCTGGGAACAGAGGTGAATTTATTTACTACTCTAAGTTACCCATCTCTCCACGCTCGCTATCAATTGACCAATACCGTTAGTTCTATTTGTTGCTGTTTTTGTTGTTCTTGTTTTGGGGTTTAACGCCATTTTTTCAGCGCATGATATGATATACATGGCGTAACGAGCCCCAGTGGGGTAAATTGGCCATATTTAGACAGACTTGACCATTTTTTCCCCAATTCCCTTTGGGCAATCGATTCGAAAAATAGCCGCCAAAATGTTGATAGTAATAGTAGAAACATAAGATTCCAGACGGCGGGGTCAGGAAAATTTTCCCTCGATCGCAGCTAATCAGTAAATAGCATACTGTGCAAGAATTTCATGGGCTTATTTTGGCCAATGTGAATTGCAAAGAGTGATATGTTAGCATGTAATATAAAAATATTAGACTGCACACACTTTAGGTAAAGTGTACAGACTATGTGATGAACTGGGATACACTGCAAGAGAAAACTGAACATTTGTGTATAACGTGCACCCAACAATTTACAGAACAAACCAGGGCGGGGATGCGGGGATGGGACAAACATATAGTGGCCAGCTATTAAATTTAACGGATGTAGGCCAAAACACATTTTAGAGGCGAAATCGGAGGGGTGGGGTGGAGTGGAGTGGAATCTGCCTCCCCTCTTGCCTCTGTGGCAAACATAATCTACTGACCCGTAACAAGATTTATGCTGTTAGATTGCAATTATAGGTGAAATGATCATTATATGACGGCAGATCTTGATTGTGTCTATATACAGATACAAACGGTAGGAATGTTCAACACCTACTGTGATCACCTTCGTCTTCATCATCATCTTCAGCAAGAAAATGAACCATGCTGTCATGAATGAAGACATACTGATCCTGCAAGAGAAAATAGGTATGAGAACATAAAAGACAATGTAGTCTGTCTAATTGATTAATGAAACGAAAAGAAATATTTCATATAATTTTTTAATACGATTCTGGGGAATAAGAGGAAGTCAGTAAAATACTTTTATTCTCTAAAATTACAAATTGCATTTATAAATATATAATTATATAATTCAATCACTAGTTGCTTTCAATCGTCCATATAAATAGGAAGATTTGGATAAATGGATAGAAAAGAAGTGGCGTCTTTCTCCCACTATGATTGAGATACGTCTTACATGTCCTGAATTTAGTGTTACAGTTCGTGATTTAGAAGCACATTAATATATATATATATATATATATATATGTATATATATATATATATATATATATATATATATATATATATATATATATATATATTCTTCTCTTAAACATAAAATCATCCATTTTAAGATATACTGCAGTAGGACATTAAGTACAAACATTGTTGCTGGAAATGAGATGGCTAAGTTTCTGTTTTGAAAACTTGACATATTTTTATATGAAGGAGATATAACAAAACAATCAACACATTTGCCTGATACGTTGTGAAATAGCTGCAAAATGTTTCGCTTCTCATGTTCAGAATTGTTTTCTTCAGTCTGCTTCTGCATGAATCATAACAGTAATGGTGCCAAAATAAATTAAATATGTAATGCATTTGTCTCCCCCATTTCAATTATTGATCATGATATTATTTTATGTATTTTTCTGTAATACGTACCTCTGTTTGCACCATATTGCATCGCTGGTCCCTCAGCTGATATACGAGGTGAAAGATGTCTATTTCATCATGATTCTGGACAAACTGCATCAGGTAATCTATGGCAATGTATGTTCCCGTGCGTCCCACGCCAGCGCTGGAAAACAACGACAACAGAAATAAATTGTAAAACAAAACAAAACAAAAAAATGTTATTTTAGAATCACCGCAAATCAAAAAGATTCCACGAGAATCATATTGATAGTAGAG